>BGPR01045853.1:0-12203 GCA_013235015.1 Araneus ventricosus | reverse complement strand
CTCCAGCATTTCTATTGCACTGGGGCTTGGAAACCGTACTTTTGATATTGAGGTACGGTCCCAGTTTTTTTTTTTTCACTGAGCTTGGAGAGTGTCCTTTCTAGATCGATATGGCGCTCCAGGTTGTGTTATTGATATGTGGATCGGAAAATGTCCAACTAATATCAAGATACAGCTTCAGGTGTTTTTATTTCACCTGGGGATTGGAAACTGTACTTTTGATATTGAGGTACCGTCCCAGTTTTTTTTTCAATGGAGCATGGAGAGTGTCCTTTCTACATCCATATGACGCTCCAGGTTTTGTGTCGATATGTGGCTTGGAAAATGTCCAACTAATATCAAGCTACAGCTTCAGGTGTTTTTTTTTATTTCACCTGGGGATTGGAAACTGTACTTTTGATATTGAGGTACCGTCCCAGTTTTGTTTTTCAATGGAGCATGGAGAGTGTCCTTTCTACATCCATATGACGCTCCAGGTTTTGTGTTATTGATATGTGGATCGGAAAATGTCCATCTGATATCGAACTACAGCTTCAGGTTTTTTTTATTTCACCTGCGGCTTGAGAACTTTTTTTCGATACCAAGGTGCCTCTCCAGCATTTCTATTGCACTGGGGCTTGGAAACCGTACTTTTGATATTGAGGTACGGTCCCAGTTTTTTTTTTTTCACTGAGCTTGGAGAGTGTCCTTTCTAGATCGATATGGCGCTCCAGGTTTTGTGTTATTGATATGTGGATCGGAAAATGTCCAACTAATATCAAGCTACAGCTTCAGGTGTTTTTTTTTTATTTCACCTGGGGATTGGAAACTGTACTTTTGATATTGAGGTACCGTCCCAGTTTGTTTTTCTCACTGGGGATTGGAGACTGTCTTATAAAAACGATATGACGCTCCAGGTTTTATGTTATTGATATGTGGATCAGAAAATGTCCATCTGATATAGAGCTAAATCTTCAGGCTTTTTTTTTGAGCTGGGGCTTCAAAACTGTAATTTGATATTAAGGTACCGTTCCAGTTTTCTTCACTTGGTCTTGGAAACTGCACTTTTGATATTGAGGTACGGTCCCAGTTTTTTTTTTTTTTTCACTTGGGCTTGGAGACTGTCCTTTCTACATCGATATGACGCTCCAGTTTTTGTGTTATTGGTATGTCGATCGGAAACTGTCCATCTGATATCGAGCTACAGCTTCAGGTGTTTTTTATTTCACCTGGGGCTTGGAAACTGAACTTTTGATATTGAGGTACCGTTCCAGTTTTTTTTTTCAATGGAGCATGGAGAGTGTCCTTTCTACATCCATATGACGCTCCAGGTTTTGTGTCGATATGTGGCTTGGAAAATGTCCAACTAATATCAAGCTACAGCTTCAGGTGTTTTTTTTTATTTCACCTGGGGATTGGAAACTGTACTTTTGATATTGAGTTACCGTTCCAGTTTTTTTTTTCACTGAGCTTGGAGTCTGTCCTTTCTAGACCGATATGCCGTTCCAGCTTTTGTGTTATTGGTATGTGGCTTGGAAAATGTCCATCTGATATCGAACTACAGCTTCAGGTGTGTTTTTTTTTTTATTTCACCTGCTGCTAGATAATTTTTTTCGATTCCAAGGTGCCTCTCCATAACATTACAAGTACAGCAGTTTTATTGTACTGGGACTTAAAAAGTTTCGTGCCGTTCCAGAAGCTGTAGAGGGTACTTTCGAGATCGAGACGCCTCTCCATCTTTTTTGTTATTGATATGGTGAGTTGGATAGTGCCCTTTCGATATTGAGGTGCTCGCTCTCTTTTTCTTTCACTGCGTCTTGGTGATTGTCCTTTATCGAGTCTTTATTTCCAGTCTTTTTTTATTATTTATATGGGATTTGGAGACTGCTTTCGATATTGAACTGCCGCTCAAGTTTTTTTTTATTTTACTTGAGCTTACAAACTGGGCTTTTCATAACGCGATTCCTCAGCTTTATTAATATTTTAATACTGAGGCTTGAAAACTGTCCTTTGAATATGGATGTTCCGCTTCATTTTTTTTTCCCACTGGGGCTTGGAGACTTTTAGAGATCGCGACGCCACTCCATCTTTTTCATTATTAATATGAGGCTTGGACGCTGTCCTTTTGATATCAAGGTGCTTCTCCAGGGTTTTTTTTAGCACCAGAGTTTAATATTGTCCTTTCAATTACGAACTGCGTTTCAAGGTTGTTTTATATGGCACTTTGACTTGAAAACTGTGCTTTTCATATCGAGGTACAGTCCCAGATTTTTTATTGCACTGGAACTTGGGAACTGTCCTGTTTATATCTATGTGTCGCTGTATTTCGTTTTCTTTCATTGGGGTTTGGAGACTTCTTTCGATACCATGGTGCCTCTCCAGCATTTCTATTGTACTGGGACTTGGAAACTATTTCTTTGATATCGAAGTACCGCCCCAGTTTTTTTTCTCCAGAGCTTGGAGACTGTCCTTTCCAGATCGAGACGCCGCTCCAACTTCTTTTATTGATATGTGGCTTGGGAAATGTCCTTATGATATCGATGTGCCGCTTCAGGTTATTTTTTTATTGTACCTGGGGCTTGAAAACTGTTTTTTCGATGCCAAGATGCCGCATTTTTTTTTTCATTGCATCTTGGAGAGAGTACTTTCGAGATCGAGGCACCCGCTCCAGTTTTTTTTTTTCTTGGCTACACTGTAGCTTGAAAACTGACCTTTTGATTTTGAGATGTCGCTCCTACTTTTTTTAATTACTGGAGGCTAGAGTACTTTCCTTTCGATATCAAGATGCCCCTATAGTGGGTTTATTTTATTTCATTAATTTTTTATCTTTGGTTCTTGAGTATTTTACTCGCCATATCGAAATGTGTCTACAACCTTTTCCTTTATTGCAAGAGCAAGGTAGAAGTGGGTTTGAATACTGTCCTTCCAATACAAAGATGCCGTTTCAACTTTTTTTAACGTTGGGAGCTTGAGTACCGTTTTGATGATATCTAGTTTCGTTCCAGGAATTTCCACACCCTCAATATTTTCTAAAATCCATTCTTGTATCGTTCCATGCAGAGCTACGTTTTATTGGATATTAGGGATTATTACTAAAACTAGGTCCGTTCTTCCAAAGTTCATCGCATTCACTTTATTCCATCTCAGCTGACGCATGACTTGTATATTGTATTAGATTATGGACTATCATGTTCCTCCGAAAGTATTTGCATTGTGATGGCGACCCCCATTTTAGTCGAACTTTTTTTTAGATAGCCGCTGAGTGATGTATTCTTCCCTCGTTACGATATGTAAAACGATGATGCAACAAACTCCAGTCTCATACAAATTGGATATTCGAATTTTCTTCACATTGCTAAGGCCTTAGAAGTTCTTAATCAGTTTTAATAGATGCCATGTGACTTTTGATGCAGTTAATAAAGTTACATAGAAATAACATACAGCATTCGATGATGGAATTGTACTGTCATTGCAATCTTCCAAAACATTAGTGCTACATTTACTTAAAACGATCAATTATACCTAGTCTATTAAAAAATTCTATCCAAAAGTCTATTAAAAAAGCAGAAATAGTCTATTTTTGTTTAACCATTCTTTAAAGATAATTTTTAAAAAGATTTATGTAAATAATGAATAGAAAAGATCGCATAGGTGTTTTTTTTAATAAGTATATTAATTTTTTAACTCTTCTACAGAAAATTCAAAATCTTAATCTTCCATGCGTTTGTGTTCTTGGCTATTAAAAATAATTATTTTTTTCCAAAATAAATCAGGGTTTCAGTTTTGAATGCTTTAAAGCATTTCTCAAAACACTTTCTCAAATTTGACTCTGCTGAATGTGTCAAATGGACACAGATTAATACATTTCGATTACTTGCTAGTTAAGTCATACTATTACAACAATATTGTGTCGTAATATGTTAATTACAACCATTTTTGTGCGTAGTTTTACAAAAATTAAAAATATGAAAATGACAAATAGAAGCATTAAAACATGTTTTTTCCTGCTCTTCATATCAAAGTTGATTCGAATCCGCGTACACAAAAAATGAATCAAGTTTAGAGAACAAGCGTTTTTCTTAACCCTCCGACTGCCAATTTTTTTCAAATCTATTTAGATGCAACATTTGCAAATACAGTTGAACCAAGCGAATTATTTATATGCAAAGCTTTATTAGTATAATGGTTCAACTCTAATAGTACAAAGTAAACACATCAGCTTGCGAAAATCGCCAGATGCAGTAGAAAATAGACTTGCTTCCAACCCGCAAGAAATCGCAGGATAAGCAGTCAGAGGGCCAAGGCTTATTTTTAATAGTACCATAAAATGAAACCCTTTTACATTGAGTATTTTTTTAATTGTTATCTTAACAATAATGCAACATTCAAATTTATATTATTCAAACACAGAAAAGATTTACCGAAATAAAATGAAACTTAAATTTTCTTAAAACTTTCCATATAATAATGTTGGTGTCTCAACCTACAATATACAAGAAAAATGCACTGTATACAAACATTTTACAAGAAACAAAACGTTATTAAAGAAAGAGTTGGAAGACTTTATACTTCAAAAACAAATTTCATAAAATACAACAACTTCGGGAGATTTTTTTCACATTGAATTTTTTTACACATACTAGTAAAGCATATTTTGCATTCAATATCTGGATTCATTAAAATTATTAGACTTCAAGTGTGAGTATGACAAAATGCAAAATACGCAGAGCGGTTATTTTGCAGAGGACATGGATATTCATAAAGAAGTCCTTAAATTAAATTTTATATTCAAAACATTAATGAACATTTATTATGAAAAGGTATGAAGAATTCTTCTATGCACTCACAGTTCACTATTAATAGGTTTAAAAATCCAAGAAATTAATTTAATTGAATTTAAATAATTTTTATCTTGTTAAAAATTTTAATCTTTAAATATAGTATGAGCAACCTGATCATAAAAAATTTCTTGTAATTATAATAACGTATATCGAATAATAGATATGTTTTCACAGCAAAACAGCGGATTGACATTTAATGCCACGGGATAGAATTTTTAGAAATAGAATTTTTCACTATTTGACTTCAAAACATTTCACAAATTCTCTCGTAGCCCAATTCTCCAGCATGAATTTAAGGTACTATGCATGCTTGGTTTAAAATGGAACAACGTTTCTCTGTTTAGCGCTTTTGTTGCTAGAATGGATTTCATTATTGAAACGGTGATATTTAATATATTAATTCCCATAATTTCTTGTTATTGCGGAAAATACGGTCTTAACCTATAACAACCGATCGAACGTTAGATAGAATTTCGGATAAAGGTGTTGTTGAAAGAAAAACTTAAGCGAATTTCACTGTAACTTTATTTCTTCAAATTTAAAGATATGTTGTATTTCGTAAAATTACACAACGAAATATTAATTCGATACGTTTTCGGCACCTCTAAGATCAACTTGAAATTATGAAAATAAAGAATCGTTCCTCCTTAAGGTGCAATAAGAACGTCAAGTAAGAATTTTGATCATAAAAATATGTTTTCATCGTGGTCGATTTGTAATATTATCTTTTTCCCAAGAGATTTTGATCATTATTTTCACTTTCTTTCCCTGTTTAATTTAGTAAAAAATTTGAGCAAAGGTGTTTAAACATGCTCAACACATTAATAGTTTTCATACCAAAAACTACTCATTTCTTCCAACTCAAACATGATTATTTTTTAAGTCCCTGAGAAACACCTACATTTCACTGCAATAATTACAAATTCGGTTGACTACAAAATTAGGACAGCTGGTTTTGAAAATGTTAAAACCTGAAGAGTTGTAAGTTATTTAATAAATTCAAATTCATTCACCTTACAGAGGGATATCTCGAGTACGAACATGAGAAGTCGCCCATCACGCAAGTACGTGCTTGATACTCCTAGTGCCAAAATAAGTTGCATTGGACTGGTTGCGAGTCCAGCTCTTGTAACGGACTATAACGTGGCACTGAGCAAGTGTTGATGGTTTTTTAGTTGTGTGTGAATGCTAATTTAGAAAGCGGCGGCTTTTGTATTACCATGTGAATCCTTTTAACAATTTCAGATTTCAACAAGATAAAATGTAAATTTGTAAATAAATCAGCGTTTCTCATATTTTTTTTTTTTACCACTTTCGCATACTGCAGTAGGAATGCTTGACGCTCAAATTTTTCAATTTTAAAAAAGTCGATTAAATTATACATTGCAGTCGAGAATGTCATTTTAGGTTAAAAGAAATTAGTTAAGAAAATTCTTTGAAATATTGCTAAAACGACAGTAAAAATGCGAAATGTTAAGTTTCGGGGTTTAAGTTCAATTGCATTTACTGTATCATTCAACTCACATTTTATGTTGAACAAGGAATCGAAACTTTGAGGATAAATAATAAATACTCACTTCTCTTTTAATTTGCAACAATTTATTGAAATCGAAATTGCTTTAGAAAAAAGTTTCGAAAGTTTAACAGATTTTTTGTAGTTGCAGTCGACTTTCAGGTCGAAAACAATCTCATTTAATTATGTAATATGCGAGAAGAATGCGTAGTTTTCATCCCAAAAAATCTTAGAAATTCTACTGATGTGCAAGAAGTGCCAGTTCTACTAGTGAAAAAAAATGCTATTCCTTTCATTACTGTGCATGTAACTGACATTATGTCCAGGCGTATGCTACATAGAATTTAGTAGCAAAACCCGGAAAGTTCTAAGAATCCTGATAAAAAATGATCATTTCCCCCCCCCCCCCATAGCTACCACTAAGGCTATGCGCCCAATTCATTACAAAACTCCTAACAAACTAAAGCTTTCGCCTCATTCTGAAAATATCCTTACATGTAACAGAAGAATAATCTTTCTTGTGGGATGGTACAACTTTTGTTTCAATCAGCAACTGGGAGTTCATTCTCCTAAGTAACTAACCTATCTCTACTGTGATCACTTGAATGATTGTTTCATTCCTCCGTCTTATTTAACCACCCCATCTCTATCTGATGTGCATTTCTATTGCTAACAAGGGAGAGCAAGAAAATTCCAAAGGCGGTCGACTGAAACGGCACATCATTTTTTAATCATTAGAAAACAAGGGATAACACTTTCATATTTCAAAATTATAGTAAAAAGTACGAGTTTTCCTCTAACCCATAAACTAAAAGTTAGTAAGCGGTTATTTGGGAGAAATAATTATAAATAATTGGTAAAACATTAAATCGTTTAAATGAGTCTTAGTTAAAAGGAATTCAATAGTTATTAAAATTAAAACTGTCTTAAGTTTGAAAAAATTTAAAAATTACTCGATTTTTTAACCGATTCGTTAGTCTTGGTTTATTCGTTCTTTCCTTGCCACACTGAAGTCGCTTTGGGAATTCTTTGCAAACGAGTAATTATTTTTCCACTAAAGCATAACGGCTAAGCATATATTTCATTTCTTCCCTTCCTTAAAATGAAAAAAAAGGGAAGAAGTCAGATATTTTACAAGTTTGTTCCGTTTCATGAAAAATTAAGAGAAAATGCAGGTATGCGGAATTAATGTGCGAAGTCAACTGTTACGATTTCAAAGCAACTTTTAGACTCTAGAAATCATGTGAAACTGAATCGGATCTCTATTCACGACGCCATAGAAAGTAAATTAGAATTTATCGTTTGAATAGTCAAAGATTTCGAATAATTTCGAAGGTCCCATTTTCTGATGAGAAAAAATAAAATATTCTAGAATATTATTTTTCTGTAGTCTATAATAATTTCAATGCTTTTCGCTTTAATATTAATATTTTATAAAACTTTATTGATAAAAATGGATTTTAGATTAATCTTTCTATAAACATAGTGCGGAATATTTAACATTTTCGAATCAAAGCTCTTGTATTATCCCCTCGACATATCGACTTCCGACCTCACAGCTAGGTGGATATAGAATTATAAATTCATTTAATTTACAATGAAGTCTTGAGAATATTTGAAACACTTTAGTTAAACGCCTCAGTTCACATTTGCCTCTGTCCGAAATATCGGTCAAAATGGCAGCTAAAATTGCTAAGTAAACGAGTATTTTAATTCTGTAACCAGAACACCATCCCGTTATAGAGTTTAAATTGATTGCTGCTAAGAATAAAATATAGCTTTCAGTACCAGGCATTCCAGTCCACTCATAGCACATGTAATTATAAGAAAATGGATTAATGTAATTTCTATCTGGACGCTGCTTTCACCGAATTATTGTTAAAATTATAAGTAATAAATTTAAACATGTATTTCTGTCAAAAAATACTTCAGTGGGAGGAAAAGTTTGTTTTAATTTCATTATTTTATTAACGAATACTTAAACAAATTTGGGCACCTATTTGGACTCCTTCCTTATCTTAAGATACAGATTTTCTATACAGAATTTATATAGATTTTAAATGAGAATTCGTTTGTTGGTTGCGAAAAATTTACTATTTTCTTCCTCTTTAAAATTTCAAAAAATTGAGATGGGTGGTGTTGCTTGTTAAGCGACGATATACTAAATTCAATTTCAGCTGCTTCATTATTTTCATTTGGTTAGTTCCGTTCCCATATTGTTTTAAGAAAATAACTTACGAGAAACAAGTCATCAGTTTGCGTTACCATTTTTCGAGATCCTAATTAGCTATACATCCTGCTATAAAACAGGATCTCGGTAACATGTGAATTTGTCATTCTATACATCAATGTTTGATTTTCGGTAATTTTAGTTCATTGTTCAGCTTTATAAGGCGAATTTAAGCGAACTAATTAATTGGAAATCAATATCAAAGACAATCGATATTGCATTAGTAATATGGGCCCTCGTGAGTACTTTACAAGTTTTGATTTGTAGCAGATATGGTTATAAATTTAATAAAAGGCTTTATTCAAGTTGCAGGTTTGATTGCATAAGTCCCAGATTTGTTGCCGAGCTTAGAGGAGGCGTTTGGGAAAATCTGATAGTGTAATAAGGAAAGGCTCAATAAGGATGAGATCAGGAAAAAATCCAACTCCGAAAGCGAAAAATTAATTATACGAGTAATGAGAAATTTTCGTAACGAAGTAACGACTTTTCTTTCATTTCACAGATACGACCTATTAAATTTTAATATTTGGCATCCTTTCTGTGTTTACTGCTAAATCTTCGGTTTTATGTGACGAAAAAAATGTTTAGTTTTAAATTATTTCAAATTATGTACGAGATTATATATAGAATTATAGTTTCGAAAAATTTTATCTTTTTTAAAAAACGAAGATTTTTTTTAGAAAACGTTGCTTTTCAAATTTAGAAAATTTATTTGAATAAAACTGAATTTTCAATCTTTGATTGAATTTTAAAACTTCGATAAACTAAGTGTAGTTTGATATCCAATAATAATTCAGGGCCAAAATTGCCGACAAATTTATGAGGTTAAATTGATAAAAGAATGGCTGAGTTTTGAATATTAAATAACATGCCGATCTCTTTCAGTTTATAGCTTGAAATTTTTATTTTGAAGAGAACAGCACTTATTCCTTAACACATTGAACTCGGGAAACGTAAAAATGTTTTTCTCGAATTACCCAAGATCAAAATTTTAATTCAAGAATTTGACTCGCGTTTAGATAAGTTGGATATGCTACTTCACTACGTTCACATTTTTTATGATATATACATTGTCAAGAGTAAGCACAGTTACGATTTGTATTTTTATCTGAGCTTGCATACAATTCGCATCCCGCACACTGTGTTAAGATGCAAAAGGCATTGTAAAAAAAGAGCATTCTAGAAAAATACCCATTTTAATAGATATACTGGAATCGTGCACAAATATATAAACCATTTCTTCGAATAAGCTTTCAAAAATTTCACGGCTCAACAAGAAACAGGCCGGAAACTAATTTAACTGGATAAATGAATTTCAGATCTGCAATACCTTTTCGACTTATTGGTAAGGAAATCCATATTCTTTTAGTAACGAAATTCGTGAAATTAATAGTGTTCCTGTAGGAAATCTTGTTTAGCAAAACTTCCGAGAACTCGCTTCGAGTTTGAATATATAAAAGAAAACATCTTTTCAGAATGCCAGGCACAATTGTATTAGTTTTTAACGTAACAGAGCTTAAAGTGCATGTCGGGACTTACATCAGATCACATGATATGCTGACATTATAAATATATTCATGATGTCTCCAGCCTAGATACTATTTTCAAGTTTCGAAAGCCAAAGTTGAAATATCTTGACAAATATTTGATAAATGAAAAATCATCAGAAACCGATTATTGGTTTTCCATTTATGTTTTATGTTTCTTAATCTGCTTCTGTATGAAAAAAAGGACCGAGAACAACTTTCTCCACACAAAATGACATCACAGGCTTTGAAATGGAATATTCTTTAATCTCATCTCCCCTTATTGTAGAAGAGCAAAAACAACTCCAGTTACTTCTTTAATGTTCAGAAAAACTATGAACTTAAAATAGAAATCTGCCCGAAACAAAAGACCAAGATTAACTAAATTTTACAACGCTTAAATACGTTCGAATCAAATTCAGAATTTCCAAAGTTTTGTGTAAAATAGAAATAAACAATTGAAAAAGAAAAAAAGAGGCGTCGATGAATAAGAAGACTTTATGGCAGCAGTTCATTTTGGCACGTATAATAAGATGAAGATTCTCCTCTTAAACCCGATTCAAGAGAATTAATCGGAATCCCGCATTAATTTCCTCCTCTAATTAAGCCACCTTCAATTAGCTCATCTCTAACAGATCAGCTTTTATTTCCTAAACTATCCATGTGCGAAATGTATTTTCCCAGTAATTTATATATTTTATTATACCAGCTTTAATAGCGTAATTTTAATTCCTTTCTATATTTTTTCCACTAACCGAACGGGTCTAATTTGAATAAATCATATGTTAGCAGAAAGATAGCGATCACTCGCTATTGCCTCACAGACCACGCGACTTGCGTAGGAGACTTTCTGTTAAAGCGGAGAATAATGTTTTAATCATGAGGAAGATGGCTTTGAGATTTCAACAAGAAATGTCTGCGATGGAGTGGCGAGTTGCGACGGGCGAAGGGGGTTTTCCCAGGTAACAGCAGCGGCGATGATACTGGCTATATTCTTTTAACTTGTCTAATGTAGCGCTAAGTAAATTTAAATAATAAACCTCTCTTGTCTAATAATGTAAATAATCATATGTAAGTAATATCTCACCCTTATGTTTTTTCTTTAATAAACTTAATTAGTATCTAAACTGAGTTCTCTTCAATTGTCTTCTCGTGTACTCCCCTAGGTACGCGAGGAGATAATTTTCCTTTTCTATGTAGACTGGTTTTGGGAATTAACTTCACTCCTTGGATAACTTCAGTGATACTGATCAAAACTTAATTCTCCCAAACCATCCCTCTACATAATTTGGGTCCTCGCTCGGGATGTTTAAAGATTAAAACTTAAAACTAAGATTTTTTTAAAAGTTTTGCATCATTGATGAATAAAAAGTAATCTGAAAGTCTTGTCTAAGCGACCTTAAAATGACGCAGAAGACGAATATTCTAACAATGGACTAAAATGGGAACTATTATCGACAAGAAAAAACATTTTAATACAAGCAAAATATCCAACATTCATTGTGAAGACCATAAAAAATACTCAATCGGCTTGAAACTCAGCTCAGAAATGGAAACATGGCTTTCTTACGCATGATACAGTAAATATTTGATAAATTTTAATATTTAAATGAAATAAATGGAATTTAAAAAACAGAAATTTGTAGCATCATTGAAATAACGAGGTAGGCAAACAAGTTAGTGGAGGACTAATTCTATTTAATACGATTTATTTTGGGGTATGAAATATGAATTTTATTTTTACAGGGATAAATGTTACACTCGAATGTAGAAAATATTTCACTGAAAAACTCCGCTTGAAACGATTTTAAGAGTGTCTTTAATTCATGTGTTTTACATGAAACCTATCATTCCAGGAAATCTTATTTAAACATATTATAAACTTCGAGGCGAAAAATGCTTATTTAATAAATTTGGTAGTTTCATATTTCTTTTTTCTGGCTTTATGAAATGCAAGTGGAGGTTTAAATATGTTTAGCAAGGAATATCGGAAAATAATTTGAAATTGTTTGAAAAACCTACCGAATGAATTGCCTTCGAATATTAATTTTATTGATATACCCTGCAAATGTATATAACAAATTCATAGATACAACCTTTATAAGTGAAGGAAA
>BGPR01045852.1:0-12203 GCA_013235015.1 Araneus ventricosus | reverse complement strand
CTTTCCACCTTTTCTACCTGGTTTCATGAACTTTCTAGAGATTACGTCACTTCCTACATAATGAAGTCACTCCTGTGAAAAGTATAAAGGCAAGCTCTCAAGCCAAGAAGAGTGTTGGAATTTGACCTGCAACAAGCTGGTGAGTTAACAAATAACCTAACCTTTGAGCATTGTGTTGAGATTTATTGGTAATCTCTGTTGTGAATTTTTACTAGTGCTGTGTTAATACTTGTGCTACGTTTCTTTGCTTGAGAATATTTGTAAAATAAAGAGCTTTATTTTTTTAATCCTGCTTATTGGATTGCATTCACGTACACCCACAAAGTAATTTTGTCACAATATCTATCCTGGATTACTGTCATTTTTAGAAGGCAAACTGCTTATTGTTCAGTTAAATTAAATACACATATTAACTAAAAAAAAGTATAATGTCTTTACTGTACCTAGTGATGCATTCAGAAAATTGACTTTATATTTAATGAAGCTTTTTTCTGCAGTGTGTTTCCAAATTTAAAATATTGATCCCTGTCTATTAAATGTATTGTAATGCATGTTGTTTTATTTCCTATAAGATTTTTATTACAAGAATGCAAATCTTTGATTGTTCAGATAAATTTAAAAAATGCTCATATTTTTATATTTTAAAGCTGTGTTTAGTTGTGTCTTAATTGATGAGAAGTAGTTTTATATTATGTTATCAAACTTTGCTATCAAAACTGCACTCTCTAACATTATTCCATCTTGGCCACTCTATATCACTAATAAATACCTCTTCCTTGCTCATTAAATTTTTCTGTGTTGTACTATTTAGTTGTTTTATGTGCTATGTTGATTTTTATATAAAAGAAGTAACTCTCTTATTGGCTAGATAAATTTAAAATATCCATATTTTTTACATGATGGACAGTATCTTAAATTATGTCTTATACATAATGTAAAAGCCTTATAGTTTGCAAACGAATTGTTTTCTTGAAATTACCAGGTGTATTCCTTCTTTGTAAATAATATAACGATCTATATTGAGGCAGTATACTCGGAAAGGTATCCAGAAATTGTCTTTGTATTTAATAAGGCTTTGTTCTGTGGTGTTTTTCCAAGTTAATATATTGATCCTCATTTATTAAATGTACTGTAGAGTTATTCATTATATAGTTCATTATGGGATTTTGTTTAGAATAGTAATTATTTTTAGTGGGGAAAATATAGTGTATCATATTTTTATTTATGAATGTGTGAAGTTGGAAATTTTCTTAAAAATATTATTTGAATGCATATTAAACGATATAAATTAATTCATTCATTGGTATATAGTTGAATTTTACATAGAAACTAGAATGCTTTATAAGTTTTTTTTTGCAGTATTAAATAACTAAAATTTCTGTCAATCTATGCAGCTTATATCAATATTTTATACACTTTATTAATCTATGCTGTATTCTCGTTTTAACTCTGGGTATTCATAAACTATTTTTATGTATGTGAACTATTAAAGACTTGCAGAAAAATATTTTGATATGCTGTAGGACTCTTAAAATCTAATTCAAAATTATATTATTGAATCATTGTGTGCATGTGCAGTAGAAAAATCGTTCTGGCTCAATGTTTTGGATTTTTGCAGGGCTTGTAAAAGTAGTATTTTTGGAGAAAAATCAATCTGGAAGAATATTTTAGTGTTTAGCATGACTAATAGTGTAGTTTTTTTATATGTAAAGTGTAGAAAACTTCTTTTCACTACTTTTTTTTGGCTCTTTCTTTTCTATAAGTATGCTTTGAAATATATTTCATGTTTTTTATCCTGGAAGAGAAAATCTCGATTTCGAGAGGATTATCTAATATTTGTCTGTTTCAACAATACAAGCTAATTTTTATACTTTCAGTGTACAATTATTAGCAGCGATCATGTCTGACACATAATTATTTCGTGAGTAATGAACTCATGTGTTAAAGAAAAAAGATGGACAATTAATTTTAGGTTATTTACTGTATACTCCAATGAATGCAGTCTGTTTATTGTTCAGGTAGATTTAATTACACATATTTACCATAAATAAAATGAATCTTTTCACTGTGCCTGGTGACGCATTCAGAAAATTGACTTTATTTTTAATGAATCTTTTTTCTGCACTGTGTTTTCCAAGTGTATACTATCAATCCTTGTTTATTAAATTTATCCTATATGATTTTTACTACTAAGAATATAAATCTCTTATTGCTCTGATAAATTTAAATGCATAATTTTATTTATTTTGCAAGCTGTGTTTCTATGTCTCATTTTACGAAAAAAAAAGTTGTATTTATTTATTACATTAGCTATGAGTTATTCATGTTTTGCATTGTGGGATTTAAATTGTATAACACTTACTTCAGTGGAAAAAGAAATGTTCTTCAGCATTCACTTAAACTTTAAATTTTCCATAAGGAAAATATTTATATTTGATTGTGTAATTAACAGTTTCATAAGTTAATGCATTTATTTCTATAAAATTGAGTTTTACAGAGAAATTAGTTCATATTACTGTGTTTCAGAAATTAGTTTTTGCAGTATTTAAGACTTTAGATTTATTTATCAAGCTATACAGCTTATATTGAAATTTTATCCCCTATGTCCATTAATGCTGCATTATTGTTTTTTTGTGTTTCGAGTATTAATAAATTATTTTGATATATCTGAACTATTAAATAGTTATGAAAACATTTCAATATGCAGTAGTTATCTCTTAAAATCCAATACAAAATTATATTGTTGAATTACAAAAATTGACAGCAGTATATAAGTATTTCAACCTACACATTCTCATATAATCCTATTTAGCCACTCTGTATCACTAATCTCGACCTCTTTCTTATGTATTTAATTTACAGTATTGCACAGTTTTGTTTTGTATGTTCTATATTGATTTTTATTTTAAAAGAAGCAAATCTTTTATTGGTCAGATAAGTTTAAAAAATCCATATTTTTATGTACATAGTTTTTCTTCTATATATAGTTGTGTTTTACAGAAATATTAGTTCAACTTACTTTGCTTTGATAAATCTTTACAGTATTTAAGATTTTAAATGTCTTTCAGTCTCTGTATCTTATGTTGATATTTCCTATACTTCATTCATCACCACTGCATTCATGTGAACCATTTAACAGTTGCAGAAAAACATTTTGATATATGCAATAAGATTCTTAAAATATTATTCAAAATGATAAATGAAGTAAAAGTATATTGTTAATTGTGTTAATATACTTATTTGGCTGGTATAAGTTTTTTTTGTCAACTTGTTTTGGTAAACTTGTAAAAATATCTGAACTATAAACATTGTTTTTGCATTTTGATTCAAATATTCAGACACAAGTTGTCCCCAAATAATATAAAGTTTCATTGCTATTCTATGCAATAACACCATGACCATGATTTTTCAGGATGTAATATTTTAAAAACATATCCTGGTTAATAGTTATCAGTGTAGAGATGTGTTTTTCAGTTGTGTCAAAAAATATCAGAATAATAGCTGTCTTAGGTAGTATTTAATACTCTGTTCTGCATCCAGAAAACTGCCTTTGTGTTTACCAAAAGCTTTGTTCGGTGGTATGTTTGTAAGCTTAAATAGTTATCTTTATTTATTAAATATACTGCAAAGTTATTCCTTTTATTGTTTCCTTATAGAATGTATCGAGTATTTATTTCACTGGAAAAAGTTGCCTAACATTGGTGTTTATAATAAGTAAAGTTGGAAATCTTTATAAAGAAATTTGAATGTATAATAAACAATTTGATATATTTATATATAACTCTGTATATAGTTGAATGATACAGAGAAATCAATCATATTAATTTGTTTTGGCTTTATCTTTTACATCATAAATCTAATTTATCTTTTACATTATAACATCTAATTTATCTTTTACATCACATCATCATTCACCAATGCTGCATACATGTGAATCATCAATCAGTTATTGAAAATCATTTTGATAGGCAATAGGACTCATAAATCTTATTCAGAATTATAAATTATTGTAAATTGTGTTAATGTACTTACTTGACTGGTAGAAGCTTTTTTTTTTTCTTCTTTTTGCCAACTTATTTTGGTAAACTTGTCAAAATAACTGAATTATAAACATTATTTTTTGCATTGTGAATAAAATATTCAGATGAAAGTGGGCCCATAATAATATAAAGTTTTATATAAAACCATAATAACCCATTGTCCCTCGGGATGCAATATTCTTATCTGTGATGTTAAGTAACCATGAACTTTAATTGAAAATCAGAAAATAAATTCATATATTTGTATGAAAAAATTTAAAAGATGACTTCTTTTTCTTTATTCATACAAATCTATATGAAATTAGATGTTTTTACTTGAACGAAAATAAAAAGACTGTTATTGGAAAACTGGCAGGAAAAGAATCCTTGAAATAGTTTTAAATTATTGATATAATTTTTTTGTTAAGTCAAAATAACTTATTAACATAAAAATCATTTTATTTGTAGCAACATTTCATTCTGAGTTTCCTTCCCCTTATATTTTAAATGTAGGCCTCTTGCTCTGCTTACTAAAGTACACAAAATAAAAAATATTCTAACAATTTGTTGGTAAAACAAAGAAAATTGCTATATTTTAACAATTGTTGTATGTTTGTTAACTTCTTTTTAAATTTTGTTTATTGAATTCATAAAGTAACGAGTTGTAATAATAAAATAAGTAGTAAAGAACATTAAATTACTCTTGTTAATGAATAGAAACTTGAAGCATGCTGTGTTTCATAGCATTTTATTTGCTATGAAACACAGCAGATATTATGCAGGTACTAATAGAATGTTAATGCCAACTTATCAAAAAATGTTTATTCATTTATTTCTCATTATTCATTTATCTCATTTCATTTCATTCATTCATTTATCTCATTCATTTATTACTCATTTTATTCTCAAATAATGAAGATATTGAGAAAAGCAAATCTACATTTTAATTGTGATAGAAATGTTTAAAACAATTGCTATCTATCTGATTATTTGGATAGTTTAAACTATCTGAAATCCATCAATTAAGCATACATTTCATGTAAAGATAATATTAATTCTAAAATACTTACAAATAATATCAATAATTTATTTCATTACTCTTATTTGGATTTGTCAAGACTATTATGTTTATGTTCTGAACAGTTACTAGTCAGTAATTCATTCAGTTGAAAATCAAAATTTGCTAAATTTAATGTTTACAACAAGTTTTAAATATGTAAATGTAATATAATACTTGTGTTAATTTTTTAAAATAAAGAGAGAAGGAAGTTCTTACAAAAAATATCTCTCGCGGAATAACATTTTATTAATAATAAATGGATTGCATGATTATTTTTTTTATTAGGTATTGGTGTTCATAAAAATTCTTCCATTTTTCAGAACCGTTTAGTCTGATTTTTGTTTACACATGAGCAGTTTGCAGTTTCTTCTTTCCAATATTTTCAATCTATATATTTGTTAATGAAATAGTTTTGCAATTTGTTTAAGGAATATTGTTACATAGGCTTTAGTAAAAGCTGAATTTATTTGGAAACTATTTACGATACAAATATTCACTAATGTACATCTAAATACCAATATTTTTTTTATTGCAGCATACTATGAAAATTTAAAACCTACTTGCTTAATAATGTATCAAGACACAGAAATATACAAGTATTTATATGGGATTGTCATTATAAATCTCTATTTCGATACAATTATACTAACATCTGAAAATCGAATCTTATCCATATGTGCTGAAAACATATGGATAAGAATAACATTTTTATAAACATTTTATTTCGAGAATCCTAAATTCAGGCAACAAAAATATTCAAAAGTTGCATGACAGTCAAAACAAACATTAGAAGGCGCTAAAATCAGCTGATAATCATGTGACATATTTGGACCAATGCAAATGTACTTTGAAAATGATGGGGGCAGGAATAGCTGGTACCTTACGTCACAGAGTGGGGCGTGTCCTACGTAGGCTCCGATACCGAGAGATCGAGTAACTCTTGTTCGGGAATAAGAATTTCTCGAGATCAAGAATCAACGCTCGGTCAGGGATTACTCGATTGCGATGCTAACACGCTGTTTGGTGAATAGCATCGCTTATGTCACAAAGAAGAAGAATCAGAGGTTTCACTCTCATAGACCGTAATGGCAACTTTTTTAACATTGCGCTTCACATAGACAGTACGCCACCTGTAGTGGGCAGAGAGAACTAACTTGAATACGTCACCGTGACGCGAAGGAAACGAAGCCGTTTCATATCGTCATGACAACGATGTAAACAATAATTTGTTGTGTATATTTTCAATTCGTTTTTCGACGATTATTAAATATATGAATAGCTAATTTTTTTATATATATTGTTAATTTAAAAATGTTATTGTTTTAATAGTAATGCCATTTATTATTGTTTATATAATTATTTTAAATCTCACTAAATTGACTTTTTCTTTAATACAGAAATTAAAAGTAAATTTGGAATATCATTCAAAACATTAAAAAATTGATTTGCCTGTTTCCTAGGCTACCAATAATTTTCAACCTGTTTGATTTATAATTTAAGAAGATTCAAGTTTTTTTCATATGAATAATTTCATTTATCCTTTTTTGAAGAAAAGTCCTTTCAGATCATAAATTTTTTAAACCAATAGGAAATTAATTTTTATTGAAGTAGATAATATTACTCTTTCAGAACATGTTAAAACTTCAACGATAAGTTAATTTTTCATAAATTCACATTATTATTTAAGATACTAAAATTGATAGAATATAGGTAATTTATTCACTTGTAATTTTCTTAAACTCAGCAAGAAATTATATTTGTTGCTTTAGTTACTATTATACTATCTCCTTCAGAATATTTTAAAACTTCAACATTTTTTAATAAATACACATTAATTCTTCTGCAAGATAAAAAAAAATATTAGTAGAATGCAATTTCCACAGAGGAAATTCATTTGTATAGTTAATTTTTCAGAATTTTTACAACCCCCTCTCACAAAAAATTAAATACCTGTATATATAGTTATGAAACAAGATGCTACAATAAATACAAAATATTTAAAACAATGTTAATTTTATTGAACAAGCATAATAAGTTACAAAACATAACATTTCTAACAAATACTGCCTAGAAACCAGAGTTAATTGTTATATACAGTATAAAAATATTCGATATAAGAAGGTGTTATATAAAAAAACCCAATAGATGGACATTCATTGAATGAACTTAGCACCTAGGGTGGCCCTATCAGGAGTTAAAACTCCCAATGCACCTTATAATTCTACCTAGCATTGGTAAGTGTTCTATTATGAAATAATGATTTTTGAAATTATGATTTTGAAACAACGAACACGCTTTTTTCAAAAACATTTATAATCTGAAATATAATAAAATCATAAAAAAAATAATAAAATTGGGAAACGTATTTTAAGTTATTTTTAAAACTTGTGTTGGATTTGAAATCATGGTTCATAATTCGAACTAAAGAGGAAATAAAAAAAAACATTGTACTTATTTGTGTTCCAGGTGATCATTAAAAAAACCTCTCTATTTGACAACGTTGAATCTTTTGCTGATACTATTTCTTTGCGAACATAAATTAAATTAGACAAAAAACATTCATGCTAATTGACAAAATATTGAAACAAATTATTCGTTGAATAATTTAAGCCAGTTTACTGATATCATATTTTTAAAAATACAAAACAAACTGTATGATTTTCTAAAATTTTCTCATCTACCATTAACTTTTAACATTCAATACATTCATAAAGCGACAAATATTTTTTAGAAAAATATCCCGAAATATAAGATAACACATTTTCTCCAATGCTATCTAAGATATTTAAATATAAGCTGTCTACATCATGTAGGTGATTATTGAAAAATATTTAACACTTAAATTACTATTATAAATATATTAAAATACTAACTATACAAATATACTTTAATATAATCAGATTTACTAACACCATAATCATTAAACAAACTGTATGATTATCTGAAGTTTTAGAATAATTCATGATTAATGTTTTACATTCTACACATTCACGAAAACACATTTTTAAAGCAAAATAACTTGAAATTATAAGATAAAACATTTTCTTCACTGTCTCCAGAGCTTATATGACATAAAATGATTCCCTTTTTTTTGTTCAAAGGAAGTGAACTTAGTTGGTGCATTTTTTAAAGATAAAGGATTTTTGTAAAAAAAAAGAAATTTGTCAAAATATAATGGAACATTATAAAGGGTGTGATGATAACTAAACAGACTCGTTGTAAGATTACATAAAGAGGTGGTATTTTTAAGTATCTCAGGCCTCTAAGTTTCATTATTCATAATTAATAAAATCAATGAAACACATAAACACACCTTAAATTAAAAAAAAATGGTAAAATTGACTACCTTTGCATGAATGAATGAAACAACTGACAGAAAATTTAAAGGAGTATTAATCTTGTATCTGTACAACTTTTTTAAATATACACAATGCTAATTTAAATACTTAGAAATACTTTATTCAACGAAAACAATTTTCAAGATATTTAATAATAAAAAAAAATCAACAGTCATTTTTTAATCTTAGACCACTACTACTTTCTACTTTTCTTTATATATTAAAGCCATTGAAATTTCATTATTTATAATTAATGCAATCAATAAAACACATAATTTACACACCTGAAATAAAAAAATGATTAAATTGATTTAAATTTATGTATCTACAAGACTTGGATCACCTTTATATGAATGAAACAACTGACAGGCAATTTGGTATGAAAATTTAAAGCAGCATTAATCTTATATCTGCACGACTTTTAATATACACAATGATAATTTAAATACTTTATTCTACAAAAACAATTTTCAAGATATTTAATAATAAGATATATCAACAATCATTTTTTAATTATCCGAGACCACAGAGCTTATAACACAAAATAATTTTTTTTCCTCAAAGAACTGAAGTTTGATAAAGTATATGCATCATGAATTTGGCATTTAAAAAAATTGCAGCCATTTAAAGAAAAATAAAAGAATGTAATTTTTTTAAATAAAATATTGTTAGCATAATGAGTGTAACGATAACTTAGAAACCGACTCATTGTAAGATACACAGAAAAGTTCCACAATTTATTTCCTCAAATTAACTAGAAAACTACTGCAGTATCAATCATAATATGTAGTTCATCTATAATATGAGAGTTCCTTTGAACATAAATTATTTAACACATCTTTAGACAAACATCTACAAAATCTTGGTGCATTTCATATGACCAGCCATCCTGAAGACAAAATAGCTCCAACATTGACAGACTGCCTGAAAAAGAAACAAATTTCTAGTAGATTCCATCTGTATAACACAAACCAATTTATTTTTATTAAAGACTCCACTTCATTGTAAACATTGAATATTATGAATAAAATATTCACCTTCAGCCAATAACAATTAATTTTCTTATATGAAGCTGTGTTAAATAAAACAGATCAAAATATTTTGAGAACTTTACTAAACTAGTATTAGCCAATATGCTTATTGAACAAATTTCCTACATTTTATTTACACAAATAAGAATGAATATTTTAATTTGCCTCTGGAAAACGATGTTAAAAATAAATACCAATAAAAATAAGAATCTTCTTAAAAGGGAATTGAAATTTGTGTAAGGATGCTATACTAAGATACTGAATTATTTCTAAGATACTAATAACCAGTATGTAATAATAATAAATAAGTGTAAACATTAAACAAAATAGAGATATTAAATCAGTTCATTTCATTCTACTTCACAGTAGGCATTTGTAGAAAAGCTTGCTTCGGTTATAACTACACATACTAAATATAGAACATCTCAATATTACTTCAACTTAGAGCACAAATAACAGCAACAATTTTCATACTATAAAAATTCAACTAAAACTTAACACTCAAAATCAATATAATTATTAATGCAATATTTATGATTTTCAGCTGTATTTCAAAATTAAATTACTGATAAAAGAATTTTAGCTTGTATATTACTTTGACAGTTCACAATACATCATAGCAATAATTATAAGTTTTTCTGCGAGTAATAAGCAAGGATTCCATTAATATCTTTTAAAATTAATTTAATTACCAAGTCATACTATGTAGAAATAAATCTGTCAAAAAACAGGACTAAAAAGAATTTAAAGAATTCATGCACATTTTTGTCAGATTATTCCATATGGTAGGCATTTTAATATGCTTCAGCAACTGCACAAAAATAAAACAAAATTTTATTATTTTATATACGAAAAGTGAAAATAAGTATTTTGAATATTAGAAGTTTTTCAGTTATTTAAATAACATCTCATAAAAAATTCTGTAACGCATTTTAAACCTACCGTTCTCATCTCCAGGAATCTTGAATGGGGAAGCAGTCAAACACGTTCACTAAACTGGAATAGCCACAAGTCTCGATTCTACATAAAGTATCTAATTCTAAAAAAAACCTCTTGATTATAATAAATAGTATGTCAAACTGACCAGCAGCAGCAAGAATTAAACCAGCAACACAACATGGCGGCGTTTCGGTTGCTTTTCGTTCGATACAATAATGGCGTCGTGTTATGGTTTCTAGCAAGAAAGATTCTACACAGCTCTGTGATGAAAATCAATATGGCGTCATGTTATGGTTTCTCTGTGGTTTGTAGTTAGATTGCCCTCGGTAGGCGGCGCTGCGATAGTTAATCAAACTCCGGAGTGAGACCTCTGATTCTTCGAAGAACATTTTAGAAACATTATAGCAACTAATTTCATTAAAACAAATTTACTTTTATCCCCTAACTGATAGTGTAAATAATCTTTACTCTATGATAAATAGTACCAATGATATATTTAAAAGTCACTTAAAAATAATAATTAAAAAAATCTAATTTTTAAAATATTGTATTAAGTTATATGGAGTGTTTACGATGAGACATCCGGGGCCAGTTGAACAAAATTTGCAACCTTTAGTGCTTATAATTTGTATACCATGATGATTTTATGAGCTTTGAAAGCATAACATCGTAAAACACTGCAATTTCAAGATTCCACTCTTTTTTTAAAAATATAGTTAAATTAGCTATTATTAAAATTTCTTATTTAAATTACGGACTTTTACATAGGAACTTTTAAGGACTAATTTCAATTACCCTTGTATAAACAAAAATTAGTAACTTAATGTTTCTTTATAGTGTTTTTTTTTTAATTTTAAGCTATTAAATATGTGATCGACACAATCAACTGAAATATCAACAAAGCTTATTTTTATCCACATTTTTTTTTAAATCAGCAAATATTCTGTACAACGCTATATATTATTAAGAACAGAAAAGTTCAAATTGATCTGTCGGCAATGACTTAAAACACGTTTATTACTGAATATAGTATATGATTCAAGGGAGAGATTAACAATGTAACATGACTATATACTATATATATATGATTTTAGAAACAGTTTAGTTCATACGTAACTAAAATCATTAAGAACGATATGGCAGTTTATCATCTCTATGGAGCCATTTCGAAATAACATAATCGCAAACATAAAACGAATTATCAACTTGTTTTGTCTAAAGTATACAAGAAAAACGTCAATTTAAAGAATAACTACTTTCATAAATATTGTATATTATTATAGGGATAACAATCATATTACTTACACAAAATAAATTGAAAATTGCAAACAAATATCTAGAGATTTTTTCTTTAAGTTTTATAACATACACTTACCACTTAGCACGTGTAAACAAATGGCGAACCAACAAATATGCAGGCGTCTCGCAATCGATAGATGAGTTTAAGAAGTTCTTTGGACGAGTAGGCTGGAGTCGCAGAGGGCGCATGCGTGCAGCTACGTCATCAAGCGTCTTGTCTTTCAAACCTTGTCGGACAGGTGGTTCATGAAAAGCTTTCCTACGTCAATCTTGCGGAATGGTTTCCGGAACGGTTTCCTCGGAAATGGTTTCGCTGACTTGTCATTCAATCCTTGCCGGTGAGGCAGTCCGAAAAAAGCTTTCCTACGTAAACGTTGCGGCAACCCAGATAGCAATTTTAGTTTGCAGCAAGCTTGCCACAAATTTGTCATGACAAGAGTGCAAGTTTGCCACAAATTTGTCATGACAAGAGTGCAAGCTTGCAGCAAGTTAACGAAAGCTCCGAAGTCACCATGAA
>BGPR01045851.1:0-12204 GCA_013235015.1 Araneus ventricosus | reverse complement strand
AAGTTGTTTATTATAAAGAGGCAATAATTCGCCTATTTTGAGTTTTCATTCTATCTTCAATCGTTAAGGAATTATGGGAAAATGAAATTTTCAGTTCCCCACCATTTCCACTCCCTTTTAGCTGGTTCGCCCATCTACGAACTCGGTCGATATTTTCACCGACCTTACAACATGTACCTCTCCGGGTAAAATCTAATAAAAATTACTCTAGTTATCGTGTTCACAAGATAACATCGGCAAAAGCGTTATATATATTCGTCTCTACTAATAATAAGGAAAGGAACATTTCGCCCTCTATTCTCATGAGGATTAGAGCTACAAGAATGAAAGCGGGTGGAAGAGACTGCGGGTGGAAGAGAGATAAGGTAAAACGTACTTTAAGTTAGGGGAGAGGAGGGGAAGGCGGGGAAATCACTTTTCAGCTCATAACTTCTAAGCAATTGCAGCTATCGAAAAAGTTTAAATGCAACAATTGTTTGTTATGATAAGGCAATAATTCGCCTAATTTGAATTTTCTTTCTATTTTTCAATTGTAAAGGAATTTTGGGAAAATGAAAATTTCCACCCCCACCATTTTCACCCCCTTTGAGCTGGATAGCCCATCTACGAACTCGACCGAGATTTTTACTATACTTACAACATATCCCACGCTGGTTAAATTTAAATCAAAATTACTCCAGTTATCGTGGTCACAAGATAATATGGGAAAAAGCGTTATATATATATATATATAAACTTTTTACGACAGGTGGTTTTGGGTTCTAGGGGTCATGATCGGTGAAGATCTGCATTAATTTTCTGAAAGTCGTGTCATGAGAACCATTGCAATAGGTAGACTTCCTATAAGGAATCTACCTAAAATACTACTAACTTTCCTGGGGTATTTTTTTTTTGCTTTGTTTTCTTTATTGAATACAAGTTTAAAAACAAATTATTTTTGACCATTAGTAATATTTATAAACAGATTTTTTTATTGTTTTTGTGTGTAAAGTCGCAATTCCAAGAAAATCATGTTGAACAATTGAGCATCTCCGATTTCACTCATTTTCAGCTGAAGGTACTTTGAAATCTGATTTCCGGCATCTGTTTAAAAACCTAGACGGTAATTCAACAGGTCCGAAATCTATGAGAGGGCCAATCGGTGAAAAGCTAAGTGGTTGCGGAAAAAGTCCAGTGATTGGCTTCAAGAGTATTGACTGTCAGATCTCCACAATAGACAAAAGTATACTAAGCAAAGATCAGCAATATCTACTTGATATTTCCATGGCAGAAGTCGGGAAACGGCAAAAAGGATTTGGCTGCACGAGATCCTGGTCCCTTGTCACACCCGAGGCGGTTGACAACAGCAAATAGAACTCTCAGATTGTACTTAAGCGCAGAAAGTCCCACACCTGAACTTCAAGAAATGGTTGTATTTATTTTGAAGTGTTACATGTCAATATGGTTCAGTATTAAAACAAGTAAATACTTTACAGAGGGACCAAAACTTGTGAACCAATCAATACAATCTTCAAGGTACCTGCCTGATGATCTACGTAATCTTGTCGACCCTGTGATCAAACGAAATGGCTTTTTCGCTCATCCAGAACATTTAATATTAGCCAAGACGCAAAATAATACAAAACTCATAAGAGAGCTCGGACTTCGACGAATTCTAAAGGCGAGACAGTTAGATCAAAAGAGAACAACTATCAGAACATTCATGCTGCCAAAACTCAATTTCAAGGCTCAAGACTGCTCGGAAATAATTAACTGGATTAACTGTGATTTATCTTCTCCCCCATTATTAAAAGATAGCAATGACGATGAGATTAAATCACACATTCAAAGTAACTCAGTCCCTAATTGGGATATAACATTCAAGACATGCCCAGTTCACAAAAGCAGTTGAACGATGTGTGAAACTCGTGACAAAAGCCTCGGGAAAAGTTTGCGGAGGTAGTAGCCCATTGCAATTAGGTAAAATAGGGGAAAAAATTTATATAGTTTTGAAACTTTGGTCAAATACCTCTTTGACGTCCAGGATATCGGAACCGAAAAGTTTCCACCTCTCCGGGGGGAGCTTCTACCCCTAGGGGGGAACACTGAAGTGAAGTGGAGTGTTAGGTCAGTTTTTTCTAGATTCCTTCAACCCTACTCATTCAATGTTAGAAATGGTATAGATGAACGTCGTAGAGCATAAAATTCTGCGTCGATTGAGTACAAACACTATATATTTTGTTGCAGTGGTATGATTACAAACTCTTATCAAAGTTGCAATGATTTTTCAATTTTCCAAAAAAAAATCATTATTCTTACAAAAGACGACGCATACAATCAAATATTCTATCTAAATAAAGTTTGTATGTATAAGTATTCACTTTTGTAAGCACATGCATATGTCAGAGCACCAATACCAGAGCGCTAGTGTGGTGTGGAAGTTAGGAGAGAGAGTACAACTAGTCCATTGATATGAGACCGAAAAACGACAAATAAGAGAAAATTTTATAAAGTTTTGAAACTTTGGTCAAATACTCTTCTGGCATCAAGAAAACGGAAACCGTAAAGTTTCCATCCCTGAGGGGGGAACTCCTCCCAACCCCCTCGAACTTGCAATACCATCAAAGCACAAAATAATCGTACCCAGCTTATAAAACAATAATTAACTTTGCTTACTTCTTTAACTGCAATAAATTATTTTCATAAATATTCTAATTATATGTAGCTTCTTGCTGGCCATGTTTTATAATATCTTTGATACAGTTCCAGAGCGACCAGTTGGTAACACTGACAACCTTTACTTCGTTCTTGATGGAGGCTCTCTTATTCATCGTGTAGTATGGCCAAAGCAAGAGACTTTCGGTGATGTTTGCACCACATATATGTCTTATATCAAGAGGCATTACGGCGATGAAGTAACAGTTGTTTTTGACGGATATACCGAAAGCAGTGTTAACAGGATGGTTATTGAACGCCAAAGGCGAAGGATGAAGCGTACCTCAAGAGAAATAATTTTTAATGAAAGCACAGTTCTCCTTGACCCTCAGAGACAATTTCTAATCAATCTTGCAAATAAGGAGCGTTTCAATTCGCAAAATTGCTAGCCACTTGGAGAACGTATGCATATGCACATTTGTAGCAACAGATGATGCTGATGTACATATTGTGAAGACCGGTATAGAGAAATATGAGAAGATTAAGAAACATGTTTATGTAATTGGCCAAGATGTTGATATTCTTGTTTTACTTACTGCTCTTACTCCAGACTATATAGATATTCTCATGTTGAAAGAGGGTAAGGGTAAAGTCAAAGATAGGTTCTATAGCTCTAAAGATCTGCAGAATTCTAATCTTGTGATCGAATGCACACAAAAAAAAATCCATTCTCTTCGTTCATGCGATTAGTGGTTGTGACACAACCTCAGGGTTCTATGGAAAGTGAAAACTACAAGCAGTGCCATTGTTCAACCTCAGTAAATACCTGCAATATATCCCTGAGATCTTTAATAACACTAAATCAACTTACACTGAGATTGAAAGAGCAGGAGAGAGGTTCATCATCGCATTGTACAGCAACACGAAGAAAGAGGAAAGTAGCCTGAATAAGATGAGCAATTGGTTGGAAACTTTACGGTTTCTGTTTCTTTGATGTCAGAAGAGTATTTGACCAAAGTTTCAAAACTTTATAAAATTTTCTCCTATTTGTCGTTTTTCGGTCTCATTGCAATGGACTAGTTGCATTCTCTCTCCTAACTTCCACACCACACTAGCGCTCTGGTATTGGTGCTCTGACATATGCATGTGCTTACAAACTTTATTTAGATAGAATATTTGATTGTATGCGTCGTCTTTTGTAAGAATAATGAATTTTTTTGGAAAATTTAAAAATCATTGCAACTTTGATAAGAGTTTGTAATCGTACCACTGCAACAAAATATATAGTGTTGGTACTCATTTGACGCAGAATGTTATGCTCTACGACTTTCATCTATACGATTTCTAACATTGAATGTGTAGGGTTGAAGAAATCTAGAAAAAACTGACCTAACACCCCACGTCACTTCAGTTTTTCCCCCCTAGGGGCGGAAGCTCCCCCCGGAGAGGTGGAAAATTTTCGGTTCTGATATCATTGATGTCAAAGAAGTATTTGACCAAAGTTTCAAAACTATATAAATTTTTCTCCTATTTGCCATTTTTCGGTCTAATTGCAGTGGACTATAGTCTAGGGATGGTTTTATCCAGGGAGGGTCCACAAACGCGATGCGCAGAAGACCTTCCGCGCATGACGTTTGATTGGGAGCATATTCCGAAATTCTTCACTATTCCACATCGAATTGAAGAAATAAAGTTATTCTGTCTGTAAGAACGAGTTAAAATACCCATTAATGGTTGGTTATTGCATATTCATCATTTTACATCCCAACACAATTTTTTATTGCTTATAATTTCCACGTTAGGTATTATTATTTTTTTTATTCCAGATCTTCTTTTTCTGTTGATAGCAACTCTAATTAATCGATTCGCTTTCTGAGAACGCTATTTTTTTGTGCGAGTTTTCTATGAATGAAAATAAATAATATGAACTTTTGGACTTATTTATATCTAGTTTGGAGCCGAGTTTCTATTTTGCTTCTTTTCTCTCCTCACATTCCAAACTAAAAGGCGGGAAATTTAGTTTTATTATAAATACTTCTCGTGTGATTCAGAGTTGAGAAGGTCGCTTCATTGCATTGCTAAGGAAAGGATTTTGAGTTTTCTTCTGGTTCGTAAGCTGAAGATTGAAAAACGGCTCTTTTCAGAGAAAATGTGGTACTGAAAGATTTTAAAGCTAATGCAATGCCAGGTTGTGCTGCTATCGGATGCTCGATGAATTCGAGAAATTGGAAAGGCGTTCTGAGTAAAATGTTTGTTTTCACTCATTTGCGAAAGATCCTGATGTTAGAAAAATTTGGATTTCTAGAGGCAACAGAAAAGATCTCTTTAATGATGCAAATTTTTGAATTTTCGCTCAGCTCTTCATCGAGAGCGATTAGTAATAATAGTTCTGAAATCTGAAGCTGTTCCAACATTATTTTTGTCATCAAATAAATTAATGAGTCAAAAAGTGGATCAGCTACAGAGGAATATTTTAAACTAGAGTAGAATATTATATTCTAAAAAGTTCTATGGTCTGATTTCTCGTAATGTACGAAAATGAACTTTGGAAACAATTTAAGATATCGCTATGAAAGCGGAAATATTATAATCAAAGGTATTTAATATGAGTTTTGTTATTATTTATTCTGTTAAAACATAATATTAGCAATTAGGCAACCGTTTATTCTTAATATAGCAAATGTTATTATATTCCTCGAGAGATTTTATATAATATAAATACATATTATTCTGTGTGTGAAAATGTGATATATATGTATATATATATTAAGTATGCAATGTATATGTATAATTTAATTAACTGTGCGATACGTTAAAATATACGTGCAAAAAATACGTTAATTTTGTTCATATTTATTCAAAATAACAAATTAGTTTTATGAAATTGTTCAAAGATATTTGGTTTTGTTTTTTATTACATGAAGTAAGTGAAAGGCTAATATTTTAAAGAATGTGTATTTTATAATCTCAAGTAAAATTATTCTTAACTCTTCAGTTTCTTAAAAATCCTCCCTTGTCTCAGTTATCGTCGTTTTTAAAAATTAAAAGATCGGGGCCATAGACGCCTCCTTATTTCTTGCATAGAGACCATATCAGAAAGATCACTGAGTTTTATTAAAATTTTAGACTAAACACTCCAAATTTTGGATCTTTCGTAATATGCGACTCTTTAACAACGTTTCCACAAAAAGTCAGGCTCAGAAAAAGCTTTTCTGTCGCTAAAAGAGCTCTCAAACATGATATTTATTCCGTTACGTATCATTCGGACTAAGCGCTGTGCTCCCAATGCGACGTCATCAACTCATCCGTTCTCTGTGAGCCTAACCTTATACTCTCAAGTAACCTTGGGATTTATCAGAACGACTCTGCTGTCATGCTTAGGTCAACCATGCCTAACTTCGCCCATAAATCAGATTTCAGAGTACCTTCACCTAAGAATGAGTAAAAACGGAGATGTTCAATTATTCAACATGATTTTTCTTGGACTCTTTACGCAAAAACTTTTTCAATAAAAAAAAATATTTTTATAAATATTACTAATGATCTAAAATAATTTGTTTTTAAACATTTACACTTATATTCAATAAAGAAAACAAAATTTCCTTTGAACTGTAATCTACCATTATTTGTAAATTGTTTTGAAAATGTCATTAAATTTGAAGGCAATGCGCGACCGGAAGATGTTGATGGATTTAAATAATATTTAAACATAATTTTCTGTGGTTCTAATACATAAGAATTTGAGTTATTACATTCGGGACGAGGCCAATTTCAAAAAGGTTAAAAATTATCGTAAAAAATGAATTTTTCAAACTTTCGACAAACTTTAGAGCACATGCGTGACCAGAAGATATAAACCGATTTTATTTCTTTTTTTACGCCTTTTTAATCTCCCCACTTCGCAACTTTTTCGCGGTATTACGACTTGAAAAGAAAAAATGAATTTTTTCGGCCCACCCTAATACCTGCACGTCATAAGCTTTCATATGAAACAAAAATTGTCAAAATCGGTCGGCTGGTTGATACTGGAAGAAATTGTTACCAAATTATTTTAAATATCTAGATAACGTTTATATCTGTGAAATTTTTTCAAAGTATTTACCAAAGTTTTAATAACGAGTTTATACTTTACTAACCAATTTTTATTTCAATTCGTTATGAAATCTTTTACTTGAATAACTCACACTGACGTCGCCAAAATACGCGCCAATTTTCATTTAAATTGATTTTAAAGATAAAATAATATGAAAAGATATACAAAAATAATAAAATTTATTTACCAATGAAACGTTATTGGTCCTCCTTTAATGAATTTCTCGTTACATAAAAACCACAGCATATTTTGACCATTTTTTATAAGTTACGGCAGCTCTTCAAGGAAGATTTCCGTAGAATAACAAAGAAAATTCAGTGGGGAAGAATCGCTGGAGTCAACTAGTCACGTGATAAAAACCAGTTTAGGTACACACGCAGCGGTTACGGCGAACTCGGCTGAGAGCTTGAAACGTGTCGGTGGTGTTCAAACGGGGCGTCTGGCTACTCGTCTGCAGGGTGGCGCTGCAAATTCGGCTTTCGCACCCACATTCGGCTTTAATCATTCTGTCGGTGAGTGAGATAAGTGGCTCAGAAATGGTGATTTATTCGAATGAAGGATTTATTTGAAGAGCTCCCATCGAAGGAAGAATTCATTGCATATAATGAATAAAAATTTTACATTTTATAATGAATAGAACTGTTTCATAAAATTCTCGACTGAATTCAGGATAGCACACATTAGTATATAATTTGTTTTCTGGCGTTTCAAATGATATTATCATCAATTATAGAATATCCGATGAATATTCTGCTTATCCTAATAAATAGTAGGCATGTAATTGAATTTAGAATAATTTTATTTTGATAAAAATTCAATTTTTATTTATTTTTAAACACTATAAAAATTCATAATGATCATTGCTTATGTTGTTTTATGGTAAAATTATCGCTTTAAAAATTAAGTATTTTCATACTCTACAAAGGCTAGAGATGAGAAAAATTATCTTTCAATATATGTTTATTTGTGATTCTCAAGTCACATTTTTCAAGTAATTTCGAAAAATAGTAAAATATTTTCAACCGTTTAGTTTAAAAAATTATATTGTTTTTTTGCAATTTATACATAAAAATATATTCGAAAATTTGTAAAATATTAAGGAAAAACTGCACAACATTGAAATTCACATCAATGAATATATTAGGGTAGGGTCGCCGAATTTGGACTACCTGGGCATTGTTTACTGCACTGTGATGGAGAAATAATTTTAACTAAAAACAAGTAGTTGAATTTTTTGTACCTTTTTACTTTCAGAACGGTGTAATTAACTTTTTATAAAATGCACTTTTAATTATTAAAAAGGCAAATTAAAACTGGTGCATCTTCCTTACAGTCAAAAAAAAGAAAGAAAGAAAATTTCTTTGTAAGTAGATGAACACTTGATGCAATTAATGAATAGGCGACCAGTTTAATTAATCTATCAGTGGGATTCACAACAAAAAGCGAGTGCCAATTATGAGATTTTATTTAACTGGGGAAAAACTTCGTCTCATATTCTCGCAAATAAAAATTTCAGCAAAAGCATTTCTTCACAAAACGCCTGTTACAGAAATTTTTAAGAAAATAAAATGTGTGAATATGTATATATAATAATACACATAATACTACATATTGGCTATTTATTACTCTCGGGAAAATTAAATTCATGATGTAGCTTCATTATTGTGAGAGGGAATTTGCTTATTCCTTGAGTACCAATTCTCTATTTGGTGAGTTCCAGATTTCCCATAGGGACAACCTAGGCCATGGCCTAGGGCACAGCCGTCGGGGGAAGCTTATACAGAAGAAATAACAACCAAATATGTATAAAGAATTTCAGTATTATTTTGAAAAGTCCATATAAAATGATGTTTTGAAATTTAAAAATGGTTCAGCATTATTTTGAAAAGGCCATATAAAATTATGTTTTTGAAATTTACTCGCTTGTTCCTAAAGTATCAGTTCGATATTTGCCACAATAGACGAAACGAAATTCGTGACATAATTTCAACATCATGAGAAAGCATGCTCTTTCTAGTGAGCAAATCATGCCTCAAAATAAGGTAAGGATGATTTCCAATAAGGGTATCAGCCAGTGGTTTCATTGATAGATCCATGGAGATGTTTATTGCCAATTTTGGAGAATCATCAGTGTTTTGAGAGGGACCTTACGTCCAAAAATACACTTTTTATCATCTGAAATGAGATAATAATTCTTTTTGATTTATAAATATAATTCAGAGTTTCTGTTCAATTTTTCGGAAAGGAATACAAATTCAGAAATGAACAGATCAAAATAATAATTGACTTATAGCGTTTAGCTTAAAAATAATTTATCATATATACAAAATGACTCAAACATCGACATATTTAAAGGACAAATCAGGTGTTTGAAAGCAAACAAAAACACATGTGAAGGCCACAAACACTATTTAAATGTGCCAAAAGGCGTTGTAATAAGAAAGTGACGCAACACAGCAAGCTTTCTTACTTTGAGAAGTGAAGTCTTCACGAGTAACATGCAATCTAATCAAATCAAATCGAATCAATCATGCAACACATGGCAATCAAAATGATTTGTACCGTATGTCGGACGAGTTAGAAAAACGAGTAATGCAGGCAGCAGGGTTTATCCGAGATACAACCTGAAATTTTGAGAAAGAGCTTTTGCTTCGAACAAAGCCATTCAGTATTTCTGGTCAAAACTAGGAGACCCTCTTCTTGTATTATTGCTCTGCATGTGTAATTTGTACGGAAATGAAATATAAATAATAGTTTAATGATTGGTTGTTGATTGTCGTCCATGCGTTACACGTTGTCTCAAAAGACGTCTAACACCTACGGAATGCGCATGAGACTCATAGAAATACTATCCTATGGAACGCGCATCGCTATCGCCGAGCTGAAATTTCAGCAAAAGCATTTCTTCACAGAACGACTATTACAGAAATTTTTTAAAATAAAATGTGAATATGCATATATAATAAAACAGTTTAATTAAGCATTATTATTGACGGAGCGAAGCGAGGTCTACGTTTTAAAACCGGAATTTTTCACTTGTCTGTGTGTATGTTTGTTACGCTATTACGACCAAATGCCCTGTTCGATTTCTTTCAACTTGGGTAGAAATATTTCTTGAAGCAATAGAAAAGAGTGTATATGTTTTATTTCTATTTATTTTAATTCGGTAATAAAATAATTATTTTAATTATATATAATGATTATATTAATTGGTAATAAAAGAGTGAGTGGCAGCCAAAAATTAAAATAATGACATCAGAGTTATAAATAAACACAGTTCGCTTATGGCTATGTATGGCTGAATACCGTTATCCGCTTTTCGCTAAATAAACGTTACCTATTTTAATAATCTTTGGCTGTCCTTTAGTTCTAAATTTATATTTAAACACAATTACCATCTAAATCATTTCTTTTTTACCCTATATGAAGCAGTAACCAATTTTAAAAACTTTAAAAATTTGTTTATAATTGTTAAGCCTAAATCGCATCATCAGACGCTTCTCGCCAAGAAACGAGATCTCGCCAAAATAATTTCGCCTGTCTTATAAATAAACAGATCTTCATAGCAACGACAACTTTTCGCTTATATACTAGCTACGTGACCTGGCGTTGCACGGGCTATCTCGAATAATGCGACATTCCTTGACGGAGAGGAAAAAGTGAGATCATGTGACACATGCCCAACATTCTCTCCTAAATAAATAAGGAGAAAAGACCGGTTCAATCATTCCGTCCGCGTAAAGGCTTCAAAATATACTTTTAAAAAAATCGAAAAAATAATCTTTATTTTGTAAAATTACGATTCCGGAATTATTTTTTGTCTGACTTTAGTACGGAAGGAATGAGATAACCCAGCGTTGATCGGAATCCGTATTTTTTCATATGCCCGCCTCCAGTTTATATGAACATGAGGCAAGATGCACTGAGTACATGAAATCTAAAAGTGAAACCTCATAGAAAACAATAGTTTTGGTAAAAACCCTATATGAGCGATTTAATTTTCCCTGTTTCTTTATATCAATTACCAAAACCCACACTAAACTCTATCCACATTGACTTGTTGCATTGTTCAGGTTTCCATATTGCAACAATACATTTTTTTTTTATTTCTGTCAGCGTCACTTTTTTTACTGTTGTTGTAACATTGTTCTTTAAAGTAAACGACTTCAACAATAAAATGTATTTTGAATTGCGCTGCAACAATGAAAAGAATTGTTATAAAGTATCCGAAACAATGAAAAGTATTGTTGTCAATTAGTTTTTAATTAATATCTTTTTCACTAATTAAAATTTCGATATTTAAATGGCCGAAATGGCTTCCCTGGATTATTCCCCATCTTTTGGTACCTTCCGCGCGCTTCTCCGTTCGGCGGTTCGTGAGAAGATAGAAGGACATACATACATACATACATACGTTTGTTTACCTTCGAATTTTAATAGAGTAGACTAGCTGCATGACCCGGCGTTGCACGGGCAATCTTGAATAATGGAATATTCCCGGGCGGAGAGAAGTGAAATCACGAGAGGCCTTCGGATCCATATTTTTTCATATGCCCGGCTCCGTTTTTTTTTCAACAAATATTGTCACTTACTTTCTCCAAGAAATGTAAATATTCTTTCAAATCTAGTCTTTTTATTACTAATTTTCATATGCCCGCCTCCGATTTATTTTTTTTACATATATTGTCGCTAACGTAAACGTTACGTTCCCCCCAAAACGTATTCTCTTTTCTTTGTTCTTCTGTTTCTTCGACTCTTCTCTGCTGGCTACGTTGCCCCATTACTGCCAATCGTCTATTTCTTTGTTCTTCTGTTTCTTCGGCTCTTCTCTCCTTCCCACGTTGTACCATGTCTGACAATCGGCTATTACTTGGTTCTTCTGTTTCTTCCGCTCTTCTGTCCTGGCCAAGTTGTGCCATAGTTGACAATCGGCGGCCTCTTTCTTCTTCAGTTTCAACAACTCTCCTTTCACGTTTTCTAATTGCCTCCCGTCTACTGGCAGCATCCCCTGTAATTCATTTTTTTCTTTTAGGCATCGGAAAAAGCGAGAATTGAACAAAGCAAAAGTAGTAACTTCCAAATATCAGCTTAAAATAGAAGCTTCCACAAATATTTAAACTTTATCAAATCAATGAATAATGATTAAAATCACTAACATAACTAATCTATATCTTTCGGCACATAACTTTACAGAAATAATACACCCCTTTTAATTTCGTTAAAATGATTTTGTTGGACGTGATATCACGGGATTAAAAAAAGAATTTATACACTTTCAACAATACATTTTTTTATTTCTGTCAGCGTCACTTTTTTATTGTTGTTGTAACAATGTTCTTTAAAGTAAACGACTTCAACAGTAAAATATATTTTGAATTGCGCTGTAACAATGAAAAGTATTGTTGTAAAGTATCCGAAACAATGAAAAGCATTGTTGTCAATTAGTTTTTAATTAATATCTTTTTCACTAATTAAAA
>BGPR01045850.1:0-12204 GCA_013235015.1 Araneus ventricosus | reverse complement strand
GAATTCTCCATTGGGATTTAATCTAATTGAATTGTTTTGTGCTCTTTTCCAGTTCCCGCCATAACTTTTTTACATATTCAGGCAAAACAAACGTTTTCAAACATCCGCCGCAGTACTAGTGGTTACAAATGTTTGAACTTGCAAATACGAACAACCGCTGACAGATTTGGGTTTCCATTTTGGTTAATATAAAAGCAGAATCTAAATTTGAATGACATAGGCTCTGTAGTTTCAAAAACAGACAGGTTGCGCTGAGCAAAATGCTTTTAGGATCAACATTAATTCCCTAAGCTCTTTTTCCACAATCAGATATTTTTCCAATTATTCGCAGTCTTCAAATGCTACTCATTTACTAGTTTTCCTTTTAGAAAGGTGAAAATTAGAAAATAATGGAACAAAATATTTGGAAAAAATTGGATAATTGAACGGAATTTCTAAAGCTTTACGACTAAGCGAGACAAATAAAATTTATACAAGTTTAAATGAAACAGTATGTTCGGAATTTCCTGAGCTGATATTTTAATACATTTAAGCAGAAAAAAATTTTCAAATATATTATTTTTATTTTTGAAGTATGAAACTACTTAGAAATACAAACTTAAAAATCATAATATGCATATAACACCATGAAGTTTTGTTAAAAGTTGTTAAAAAAGTGTTTGAATTTGTCCTAATGGTGTTTTCCATTAAATTTGCATGACATTCGATTGTGTCCAAGGTTTTTTTTCAATTTACATAAATTGTTTTGTTTTTACTGGTATCCCCTTGCTGTTAGAGTTTTTTTTTTCATCATCGTTTCGAATATGATGTATGACGCAAATGATGTGACGTATGTGTGCGATGAAAAGTAATTGTATCAGACTCGATTTTTGAAGCACAACTTTTAAAATGGCACGTTTCGTAAAAGTCCCATTAACATCTTTTAAAAACATGTAAAGAAAAATGATCACATCAATAAAAGGATTAATATCTATAGTTCATTTTAATATTTGCTAAAGATTTGAAAAGGATCATTTAATGAATAAAATTAATTCATGAAAACTAATACTGATTAGTGCATATATTTCTTTGATAACAAATATATGTCTCGCATTATCCTTTTTGTACTACAGAGCCATTATCTGCGGAAATATTAAAACTGGAAGAAAAATAAAAGTATGTATTTGTAGGAAATTTTACGCTCTTTAATTTGTTAATTCACATGTAGTGTGAAAACTGAACAGTTTTCGTGATATTCAAGAAAAAGTATAAAAAGAAACCAGAAAACACGCATCGGCTTCTGCTGATGGGTAGCCATTGCGTACGGAATTTTCTCGCTGCAACAAATTTAGAACGGCGTAACGCCGCGTTACGTATCTGAAAAAAACTTTTTGAGATGCGCTCTTATTTTTTAAAAACCGTAATTCCAACACTTTTAGTTCTTTTATTAATTTTTTAAATGAGTCACTTCATTTGTGTACACCCTGTAATATACTACACTATATATACACAGGGTGTCCACTTAAATAAGGACAAACCCCATTAATTTCAGCAAGACGGCAGCTATAGTCATGAAAGTGGTGTCTAAGTATAGTAAAACGGTTATGCACTACGCGATAAGACCTCTAATAGTGCCACCTGGCGGAAAACTTTGGATTTAGGGTTCCTACCTCAAAAACGGAACAAGATAGGGGTAAAATGTCATATTATAAAGTTGTAGAGTATTGTCGATTTAGTACAAAAAGACACATAGTGCTCATTAATACTATGAACAAAACACTTAAAATGCATATTTGTTTGTTCTCATTTTCCGAAATTGCGACATCACAAGACATGGGCAAAATGTTATTTTCAGGGGAAAAAAATTATCCTACTTTTTCCAGCGGAAATAAATCAAACAGCACGTGTATGCAACCTTTCCGCCATCATTGCAGGACTTTCGATGTCGTATTAGTGTTGCTTGTGTTAGCGTATTAACTCATATGCTAAAAAGTGTGCATAGAGAAATTCAAACAATGGCCTTAATCTGTATTGTATATGACGGAGAGCAGTTTGAACACCAAAAATAAAGATATCTTGTGATAACTAGTGGATTTTTTTCTCTTTTTAACACGACTTGTGACGTCGCAGTTTTGAAAATCGCGAAAAAAAGAAAAATGTATTTCGAGCATTTTGTCTTTAGCATAAGTGTGCACAAGGTGTCCTTTTGTACTAAATAGATAACGCTCTACAATTTTGTAATTAATGTTTTCCCCTATCTTGTACCGTTTCTGAGATAGGGACGCTAACTCCGTAATTTACCACCAGGTGGAGCTGCAAGTTGTTTAATCGCATACAGCATAGCCATTTCACTATACATAGACACCACTTTCATGACTCTAGCTGCCGTCTTTCTAAAGTTAAGGGGGTTGTAAGGGATTTAACTGGTTACCTTGTATATGCATATATATATATATATATATATAAAAGAAGCAAAACATAACAGAAAAACAATAAAATATAATAAAATAACAAACTTTCATATCAAATTCGAAACATGTGAAAAAATGAATTGAAAGTATATCCTAGTAAAGATAAAATGCGAATAGTAACAAATGGAAAAATATATATAAATATATCACATACGCAATGAATGCGCTAAAAGCTGCAATTCCAAAAGCGCTGTGATAGATAGAGTATAAATCGTAAAATGAAAGAGTATAAAACGTAAAATAAAAAGTGAAAAACGCAATTAAAGCACAATAGCGTTTCTTCAGGGGCTGAAGTTATTGTGAATTGCTAAAATATAAAAAGTTTGACATTTTCTTGCAATCAGTTACGCAGGAAGGCCTAAATCACTGATTTTCATCCCTAATGCCAAACCAAAAACAGAGAGGGGAGTTTTGAATAATTAAAACAAATGTACGATGTGATAATATTAGAGAAAAGTAAGAATACATATTTTTTGTACCAGAAGGACTGATGTTGACGTGGCAGTGTTTGCGGAGTGTCACGGTACAGACTGTCGTTGAAGGGGTGTAAACAGGGTATCGAATTACAAGTTTCGCGCTTAACTTTGTCTATTGCCAGGGAAGTGTAGTTGTTGTGAACGATGAAGATTAAATGGAAGAGCGATAACGATCGAAAGCGTAGAGAAATAGTGACAGAAATCGGTAAAATATGAAAAACCAGTGAAAAATGTCTAAAAGATGCGTTTTCGAGGTAAAATATCAGACATTATCGACTTGAGTAACCCTGCTGCGAAGATTATATATATATATATATATATATATATATACAAAGAGAGAGAAAAGACAGTGGGAACTAAGATATTTGTTGTTGAATTTGAAATCTATCACTATTTAAAATAAAAAATAAAGTAATTTTAAGGAAATTCTATGAGATCCGATGAAATTGCTTGGTATAAATACATTTTATTTCACTAATCAATCAAATGAAAGTTTTAATTAATAAAAGATGTATGTACAGTAAAAGCCATTCTAGAGAGGCTAGTTTTGAATGCTGTGTTTTGAAAATATTGATTTTAGAGAAAGAGAGAGAGAGAGAGGAAAAAGGCTCCATAGACTTAACATTTGGAAACCGGTTTTTTGGATGAAAAACCAATTTTGAATGTCACAAATTAGTTCCAGAAGCGTATTTCTTAAAAACTGCTATTAATCTCTTAATATTCTCTCAATCTTCCTAAAGAAATATAAATTCAAAAATAACAATAATATTCTAAAATTCTTTAAGTTATTTTCTAATTTTTTTTTAAAAATTGTTCCATCCTCGCTTTAATCCATTAATTCCGTGTTTTTCAAAAAAAATTCCACGCAAATTTTAATCTTTCTCCTTTAAACTTAGAATAATTTTCTATAGGAAAAGTTACTTTTTGAAAATTTTAATGTAAGCTTTCATTCAGACATCACATTGATATTCATTAATTTTTAAATTTTTATTTCGAGTTAGCCGAAAGAGGGTTTCACTTAAAACATGTTTCTTTGTTTGTCTTCTATGTTAAAATCATCTTTTATGAATTATGCTTCAAAGGATATTATTAAATTGCTCCAATTGTTATTGAAATTTTTATCTCTAAGTAAAATAAATTTTCTAATATAGAATAAAAATATTAGATATTTAAAAGTGAAAACCTTGAAATTAGTAATTGAATTGAAAATTATTCTGCTTCCTGTAACTTGAATCTCGAATCGTTATCATCAAAATGCAATTTAAATTATGTATTTATTTTATTAGTATACATGTGTATTCAGGATATTCAACTTTCATAAAATTTATTATTACTGTTTGAAGATTCATTTTGCTTTTCAATAAAGTTTCACACATACTCATCCAACCGACAGGGTGCCGTTTAGGCGCCGAGTTCGGGGGTATGCTGTGGTGTTATGTTTGAAGATTCACGTTTAATCACTTTCAATTTGTGCATGTACCTTTATCATTTATCTTCTCTTAGAGTGTACAGAAATTCACATTGCTGCAATACCGATATCTTTCTAAATATTAATGGTATTGAACTGAAATTTTTATTTAATTTGCTCTATATATTTGGCTCTGAAGTTATAAAAGAAAAATTAATCTATATACCTTTCGTACATGCGCAGTAAAAAATTATTTACTACAAGTATTCATATTTTCTTTAATATTCAAATTATTTAATTCAAATTTTGATACAATGTTTTAGTTACACATTCTCAAATATGCTATAAGTTTCGTACAATTCGGCTTAAAAATCTGAATGCTGTAAGCAAAAAACATTTGTAAAAATTTGGGATTTTTTAAAGAAATCTATATATCTCCTCGAATATTCATGCTATTTTTACGAAAATGCGCATAAATATATGGACATAAAACTAAACCATTGACTAAAGTTTCAACTCATTATCGGCTTTCTGTGATACTGTGCGGGTCAAAATCCCTTCTCGGCTTCATCGCTTTCTGGTAGCCCCTCTAAACGCCCTCGTGACCGAATCTTCACTGTAAAATGTGAGTTCCGACGATTGTTTGTCCCACGATTATCCGCAACTGATTGGGAACCATTGTATTCCTATTAAGTTCAAATTTTTCGAAATTGTAAAAATGGTCCTTAAGATTTGTCCACCAGTATATTTGAGGTTAGCCATCACAAAACCGTTCCTAAAAATACTTTTTCAGGCTTGGTAAAGTATACATGGTGTAACAAAACTCAAAGTACATACTTTGAGAGGGTATAGAACATCGACTTGAAGAAGACTCATAAAAGGAAACATGGCAGAGAACGTTACCCACAGGAGATAGAAGAGGCCTAAAAAATTGCATGAACACTCTCTATGAAGCAGGGTAAAGCGCTTAATAGGCGAAAATCAACAGTAAAACTACTTATAAACAGAGGATGTTGTTTAAAAAAAGCCCTCAAAGTTCCTGGTAGGTATCATCATCGTCGCTCGTATTGTCACCCATGCATCTTTCAAAATGTTTCACAATGCATGTGCTGTGCGGTGTTAGACATGAATCACTGACTGCGTATGATCAGATTAAGTGTTTACAACTTTTAATGCATTTTTTAATGTTTTTAAGTTCCAATGTACTCAGTTTTTACGTTTCTTACACGTTTTTTAATGCTTTTAAGGTTCACTGTTAATCTTTCATTCTTTGTTGTTAGGTCTTCATTTTGTGTCATGAATTCTGTAATTTTTCTGCAATGTCCATTTTCTTTAAATCAATAAATAATTTTGATCACCTCGCGTGAGAGCTTCACACTACTTACTGAATTGATATTCTTGTGGCATTGTCCTATTTCTATTTTGTGGCTGTAATTTCCAAACACGCTTTAGTGTGCTCTTTACAGAGGCGGCCCGAGGTAATTTTACCAACCGGGCAAGACAACAATTTGGCGCCCCCCCCCCAACCAACGTAATTTTTAAATTCGATATTGTTTGTATTTTAAATTTCCAACAAAAGTTTACTTAGAAATATACATGTTTTACCTGAAAATCTGAATTAATAATGTTATGGGCAGAATTTTTTAATTTCAGATATTTTTAAGAAAATGAAGAAGTCTTACAGAAACTAAAATAATGTATTGAAAAAAATTATTTTAAAAATATATGATTTTTTTACACAATATTATAAATTCTCTTCACATAATCCCTTTTCTTGCCTTTTTATCTGCAAATCTCCCATAATATTCTCAATATCAATGCTCTGCAGAAGGTCCCATTCAATTGATATGGTTGCCAAACCAACTAGTTGCCCCTGCGACATGCTAGATCGCAGATATGTTTTAATCAGTCTCAGTTTCGAAAAACTTATCTCGCTAGTAGCAACGATTAATGGTAGCGTCAGAGAAATTCACTGCGCTATTCTAAATTGCGTTAGTTTTATAATATAGGGTAGACCGGGGCTAGTTGGGCCGTTTTTTCTTCTAAGAATTTTTAAAAAATTACAATGCAACATTTAAAATTTTTTTTAATGCAAACACTATCAATGTACCTTCAGGAAGAATTCGCCATAATAACATTTGAAAATATTAACTATTAATATTAATTTATAAGCTTAAACTGATACCAAGTCGCGTGGCCCAACCTACCCCGACTACGGGGTAAGTTGGGTCACATCACGGGGTAAGTTGGGCTGCATCACTTATTTAATATTCTGGTAAGGTAGAACTGAAGAAACATAAAAAAAATCTTATCATATTTTACTTTTCATTTTCTGCGAATGATAACACAAGATATCCCAAAGGAAAATCTCTTTCATACACCATTCCTTGATGAAACTATAAAATTATAAAATTAAGTGAAGCGAAAAACCAAGAAATTGAAAATACAAAATTAATAAGTTTTATGTGGAAAACAGAATTAAATGACTGCGTCGTCACAATTTTCATCATTACAGCTTCACTTCTAAAACAGCAGCTTTCATTGCTTAAGAAGAAGCATTCCCTCTATCCGATTTTCTAACATAATGGCGAAACATCTTAGAAGGTAACCCTGAAAGAGAAACAAAGAAGCATGCTGTGATTATCGCAAAAAATTTTTCCATATTGTTATATTTAAGGCAGATAAATAATAATATTATTATAATATAAATTATAATACTAATTTAAGGAATAATATAAATAATATTAATTCAAAAAATAATATAAATGATATTATTAATTTAAATAAGTAAATAATAAATAATTTTAATAATATAATTAATATTAGTTTTCACAGTTAGGTTACAGATACAAATCCGGTGCATTTTTATTCAACAAGAACTGAGATACAATTTTTAAATTTATCGTAAAATAATAACAGCGAATTCTGTTTTGCACTTTTTTAATGGAGATAGAATCAACTTAGATTTTCTTAACAATTATCTTGCATTTTAAATTTGGTGCATAACCCATAAATTCAGATATATTTATATATATATTCAGATATATTTATTTATATATATATATATTTGCAGCAGCATTGATTCAGATATATTTTACAGCAACATTGAATCATTATAGTTATTCATAATGGACATGCCATATATTAATTCAGCGTAATCCCATCTTAAAATTAAAAGAACATTTTAAAATCTTTAAAAAATATTACTAACACTGAACTTTAAATTCTATATGCATTTCAATTTAAAATATTTTAGCAAAATTATTGTCTTTTAATAACAATGGGATATTTGATATGATTTCAATTTGCAAATTTTAACTTTCATCAATACTTTCTTCCTTTGAATGTAGAAGAAATCAAAAAAAGAATAAATATACATGAAATTGAAAGAACGGTTACATAAATGAATTGATTTCGAGACTTCATTCGTTACAATTCGGCTTTGGAGATACTACGTGTTACGTTCGCTCGTCATTTCCACAGGATCAACATTCTACGGGGCAAGTTGGGCAGCCGGCCGAACGTGCCCCATGCGAAGTGGCCCAACTTACCCCATGTCGCCATTTTTGTTTCCGATGTACGAATTTACTTTGAAAGTATTTAATTAAACAAACATGCCCTACAGTAACTATGAACAGTTATCTTTCAGAATATTATTTGTAAAAATGGAAATTGTAATATAAAAACATAGAAAAATAAGATTATTTATAAGGAAGGAAAGTTACTCACCTTGGCAAAAATTTGAAAATTCCAGCTAGTTCGTTAATAGACGCTGCTATTCCAATGACCTTTACGGGAAAGAAGGGAGGGTGGATGACACATACTTGGTTGGTGTAACAGCGCTATCTATCGGAAAATATTTAAAATAATCCGACTGACCCAACGTGCCCCTAGGACCAACTAGCCCCGGTCTACCCTACGCATAATTCTTTAGTGGCTTTCTATTATTTTTTAATACGATACAACCTTTTTGCTTGGGAATAATGTCGGGAAGGTCACAAACATTACTAAGTAGGAAAAAGGCTAGCCAGATTTGATCCTATGACCTTTTGGTTTGTAAGCAAGTACATAACGACCGCCACTCAGCCATGACGAGGTAGTTTAGCCTCCTTCTTTCACTTTTCATCCTTTCTTAAAATTTACGCACAGTGGTCCAGTTTCGCTTTCTAGCGAGACAAGAATCATAGCGACGAAACTAAAGATAGCAGAAACTTGAAATTTAGACAGTTTAAAGGAAATGGACTTCAGTTGTATCTCATGAAGTTTCATAACAATCGGTTGGATATTTCTTGATTTGTATTAATTTATTTAATTCGTTCCCATTGTTCTCTATGAGGGAACTGTTTTAATCTGCGGAAAAGTTAATAATTAGTTGTATAAAACATAAAAAAAATCTGATAAATTTTACTAAATGAAGGAAATAGCTTAAAAATAAGATTTGTGAAATTTTCGTGAAGTCTGTGGTAGGTTTTTTTTTTTCATTTTTAACATTCCAAATATTTGCATTGTTAAAATATATCTAATGGATAATTGTGCGATAAATTCAAATTCCTTTCAAAACGATTAAAAAGTGAAAGAATTTCGTAAATATAATATAAATGTTAAATAAATCCCATTAAATCTTAAAAAAATTACTTTTAAGAGTAAAATTGCGGCAATTTTCACAAAAATAAAATGAATATTCAGGAAATATTCCAAAACATTTTAATAACTAACTTTTAAGCGTAATGGATAAAGATAACGCTTTTCATCCTGCGAATTATGTGTTATATTATTTGTTATTTATGAGAAACTATTTGTGGTAAGTTTTCCTAATTTTATCGTCCTTTTAGCTGTAGCTGAAGACAGCGCTTGAGAGGTTGTCACTGAAGCAAACTAACTGACTTGAAAATTTCAAATCTCGTTCTGAACTATTCCAACATTTTCGTATTTTCAGTGTGTTTATGTCAAATTTATGACTTTCAGGATTCCAAACGGTTCTCTACCTACCCCCAAAGAAAATAAACCCATTTGCCGACCTCGAAATTTCGATTTTTGTCGCGCTACAAACCGAAACTGGACCACTGTGCGACGGTTAATTCTGCATTTTCTTCAATGTAAATTTGCATTTTGTAAATGGATAATAGCAGATTCAAACTATTGACTTTAGGGTTTCCGTCAACTGTAAATGGAAGTTTAAAATTTCGTAAGACATCTTTCGGGTCTTTGGAGCTTATTAGGATCTGAAATTTGTTTTTTTATTGATAATTTGCAATGTGGTTTAATTTTATGACTTAAAAAAATAAGTAAATATATTTTCTCTACCAAATTCAATCAAATGAATTAGAAATCAGCTCTAAGACCAAATTAAATGTGAAACAAAAACGTCGCATGTCTCCGATGAGAAACTGAAATATTTCTTTTAATAATCTCATGAACAAAGAAAGAACGTTTCAAGTACAAAAAGAACATTTTAAAACTTCTACAGAAGCATATTGAACTTGACAAAACCTGCAAGTAATCCATAAATAGAGTATACCTGCAAATAAGGTTTTATCCGTAGGTACAATGTACCTGCAAGTAACGTTTTATTTGCAGGTACAGTACCTGCAAATAATCACTTCCTTAATATTTTTCCGCCCACTATGCCATGAAACTGAAATACAATAGTCGGTTAGGGGGAACGAGCCTCTCGGACCAAAGGATAAACCACGAAATGAGGAAGGGATAGTGTAGGGGGCAGTCATTCTAGGGAAATTAGGACAGGGAGGGCTCGTTTTGAAAGCGAGGTGAGGAGGGGGCACAGTAGACGGGACCGCACCTTAGGATCGGATTGCCCGTGGGTGTAGTCTGCTCAGTCCGGCCTGTGAATGACCCACCAAATTTTATGGCCTGATGTTCGTGGAACAGATTTTGAGACCCCTCCAGCAACTAGAGGCTTGAGCCGAGCGCCTGTACGAAAAGCTGGAGAGGGGGCGCCAAAATGAAAGGAAAATTTTTTGCCGTTTTCGCCAGAGCTCTCATGTCAATTAAACCATTTTTTTCTCCCCTTTACATTCCAGCTTTGGCGCCACGGGCCGTTGCCCGGTTTGCCCGGGCCTCGGGCCGCCTCTGGCTCTTTACCTCTCCTCAAAGAGCGTAAATGACTTTTGAAATCACTAACTAATATAATTACCGTTTCTTCTTAAACACCCACTCACCTAGCTTGCACATTTCACCAATGTGAGAACATTTGATCCACGGAAACATGATGATTGACATGATTTAATGAACAGAACGTTTACATAGGGTGTATTGGGGTAAAGCCGGTACCCTTGATTCTGGCGCTATTAGTTTTCCTATCTAGCGGACAGATACTGAATTACACTCCACTAGTCAAGAAGAAGGAACAGTCTTAGGGCGTGTTGTTGCTTTTAAAATCACTGCATCTGTGAAGGCGTCAACTCTCTAATGTTCTTTTGTTTTTAAACTATCCTTATTTAATAATTATCACAATTATAAAAACTATATTTAGTTCAGCTTATTATAAGTTTACTATGGATTTATACCCTATCAAACAATTCGGATTTAGTTTAATAATTACGCTGTTCTATTTCGTTCCTTATAACCTCTGCCCTCTGCGTAAGACCGGGGCTTCAAGTGGCGCAAGACCGGGCTGACTGTATTGATGATTCTTTCGCTGAAGACGATTAAAACACATCGATTGTTGACACGTTGATTGTTTATATTTTAATGATGTATTTTCTAATTTAAATAAATGTGAAGGATTAATCCAATGTAGAAACTGTCTTAACTGGGCTAAGAAAGCTGCAGTGGCGCGGAGGAAGAAGACAAGTGATTTACATGTGAATGTTGTAACTAATATCTTTAAATCGCAATATAAAATAATAAAGTCTACTACTTTTCCACTAAAAATCTAGTTTTCGAAATTTACCATAAATTTCACATGTGTACCTGGTTTTACTCCACTATTGGGGTAAAACCGGGTGGTTTGACGTTTTTTTATTTAAAAAAATCAGTAATAAAAAAGTAATGAAACTATGACTTTTCAGGAATTATATATTGTACTCCGTTAAACAATGAATATTTTAATAAAATTTGACAAGCCTATGTCGAATAGTTTAATTTCAACAGGCCTTCGAGTCTTAGCTACCAGGTTTTACGGCACCTTTCCCTATATGACGTATCTTCAGTGAAACTGGATATCGAAAAAGCGATCATCCTATCTCTCGAAGTCGATACATTGAAACTAAACAACTAGGATTTCATAATAAATGTTAGAATGAAAAGAACCGATGGAACTTTCGTAAAAAAAACTACATCCGTCAGAGCATTAATGTATTTAAAGAATGAATCGTTGCTAATACGTTAAAGTATAGTTGCTCTGAATGAAGATATTCATAGAGAGATAAAAATAATTTTCTTTATACTATGTTAATTATAAAATTACTTGTATAAAGTAAATTGAAATCAATAAAACGAGCTCAAATTCTGTTCGCATTCTTTCATCATGACTTGTGACGTATTCTACGATTGCTCGTTCGCTATTTTAGCTGTTCTCATCGTCAAGAAGTGGTGTTATGCCTTGGAGACCTCCCAAGACTTGTTGGGAAAAATAATAAATAAATAAAATAAAAGGGAGAGAGCTTAATGGAAAAATGATTGATGTATCTGTAGTCTTTTATTCAGCATTTATTCCAAGTTCCGCACCGTTTGATTCATGCTTGATTTCTTTTCCAGAAATTCCATTTTAGTCTGTTTCATATATGTGCAAAATTTTTATATTTACTTTTAAATAAAGCTAATAGTTATTTAAAAAACACAAATTTAACTTGAAAAGTAGGCAGTTCTTTCTGATTTGAACACAGCATACTGTGTTTCACATTTTTCT
>BGPR01045849.1:0-12205 GCA_013235015.1 Araneus ventricosus | reverse complement strand
AAAACATGCTCTGACAGAATTTTTACTTTTAAAATTAATAAAAATAAACCATTTAATTAATTGTCACAAACCTTCCTTATCTTCATAATATTTGGGATCAAAATTTGAAGAAAATCTATTCAGTGGTTTGCATTTAAATGTACCGGCTATACAGAATACTAAAGCTTTCTCTTTCTCAAAAAAAGGAAAGTATCCATTGGAGGGTTGAACCTCGAACCTATAAACTTGGTGTAGGGTGCTTTACTGACTGAGCCGAAATGCTGGTCATTGGTGTTTCTATTTTTTATTCAAAACCAAATATGGATTTACCATCCAATTTGTATTTCTATAGAGTACAAATTATTTTTATGTTTCACTTTTATTTATGTAGATGAATCATGGTATTTGTGAGCAAAATTTGGAGAAAATCGATTCAGTAGTTTGGATATCTATTGTGTACAAAAAAAATTGGCATTTCAATTCAATTTTAGATTGTTTAACCTTTTTGGTTCATCAGCAGAAGACCTTAACTGCACATGTGCAGTGGAAACATAGTTTTTAATTAATAAAAAAATAACAATTGTTATGAAACCTTCTTTATGTTTCATAGTATTTGTGAGCAAAATTTGAAGAAAATCCATTATGTAATTTAGATTTCTATAGCATACAGAAAAGGCATTTGTTTTATTTATATAGATTAAACAGTAGAAGAAAGCATTTAAATACATTTGAAACTTATTTCCCCTTAAGTATTATTAAAAAACACATTAAATAAAAAAATTTAAGTCTCTTAACAGTATATTTCTCACTAACAAGTCTTCTGAAACTGATATATTTTTAGGAGTTGATAGATCGTTATCATAGTCATGGTGAAAGATCTGTGGAAGAAACAGCACGCCTTGTAGGTTTTACTTTACCAAAATCTGCTAATGAAGAATCATCGGAAAAAGAGACTTGATAATATTTTTGTAGCACTTAGTTTTTGTAAGTATGTTAATGAACTGTATATTTTTGTAATAAAAGTGACTAGTTGTTTAACAATAAATTTTAAGTTTGAGAATAAGATCTGAATTATTTAACTTTCTGTATCATCTTGAAATCTGTTACATTTAATGAGTATTTAAATTTTGGAATTTATTAATATAGTGTTTCAGGATTTCTCAAAGCTTTTTTTACTCGTGAGCCTTTGTCAGGTTGAAAAAAAAATTCTTGTGACTCTTGTGAAGTTACTAATAAATAAAAGAGCAAAAATCCACTTGAAATATTTCAATAAAAAGTGCTAAATAATTATTTTATGTAAAGATTGTTTTTTTTTATCAATTCTTGCATACAAATATTAACCTTTAGAGATAAGAAAACCCTGGAGAAAAATTGATATTTCTTTTAAAATGGCGATTTTCATGAAGAAACAAGAAAATGCTTTCCCTTCTTTTCAGATGATGGGAAGATAAGGCCTATGGTCTCTCTCAACCACCCATGGAGTGACAATTCTAGTCTCATTAGCAATTAATCTACACATCACATATGTAGTCCTAGCATCAGACAAGTGATTATATCAGAGACATAATAGTTTAATGGAGGTAGCGAAATCCTCATCATTTACTGATACAGCAGTTGTATCAGCCTGTAGGCAAGTGTTAAGATTCTGCTATTACAGCATTTGAACTGCCCCAAAGAAAAAGTTTACAGAATTTGAAAGATAGAAATGTGAAATTTTGTGCAACACCAGCATTGTTCTATATGTCTCTTACTTGGGATGGTCACCTAAAATTCAGAAGCCCTGATATATACCTGTGTCCCCAAAAAGTGGAACAAGCGTTTATTTCCTTAAATATTTATTTTAGACATATACTTCCAATGACAAAGTTTCATCAAATAAGGTAAGAATTTGTACCAAAATACTTAGATATCCAAGGGGATTGATAATAAAAAGTTTAAAAAATTAAATTTTTATACTCCCCCCATAGAGCACAAATGTCAATTAATAAAATGTTTATTTTACATTCATCTATTCACATACAAAGTTGCATGCTTTCATCTGCAAAACTCACAGATATCAAAGAAGACAAAGTTGTTGACTCAGACCACTTTTCCATACCTCTCGCTGCAGTTTGATGCAGTCTTTCGATGTACATTTTAGGGATAATATACATATTTAAAAAATTACTTAAAGGGTGGAATCGAGAAAAAACAGTGTATTTGTTAAATCTAAAAACTAGTCAAATAATACATTAGTTGAAGTATTTACAAAAATAGTTCATCTTGTGAACCTCAAAAAATATTTATGCTGACATATCAACAGTTAGGCTCACCTTCCCAGAAACAAGCAGTGCTATAAAAATATTACTAGAATACAATTTTCCAAAAATAGCTTTACCTTCAGATAGTTCAAACTTGTATTTGTAATTATCTGAATTGTATTTTAGATAATACAGTCATTTTTTTAGGTGAGTTCCGTTTTAATAAGAGAAATCGAATATGTAGGATCCAGCCAACTTCCTGTTCAGGCAACATGAAAGTGAAACCGAAACTTAAAAACAACCAATGGAAAAAAGAAAAAAAAATCAAGAGCTCAAAGGCAGACCATGGGTGAGATTGAAAGGGAATTAAAAAATGAACATTAGCAAGTTTTTAGTGCAAAACAGGAGCATCCCCAAATACAGTTCTGGTTAAATTCTAAGACAGAAAGAATACCGATTCACCTTCATCCATTAAGTTTCTTAATTGTACATAATGAGCGAATTTTACTGCATTCCAAAACTACTTGGTGTGTAGCCCATCCTGTGTCTTACTTTTTCATTCACTTTTTGTCTTCTTTTCTCGTTAACAGGGTTCGTACACATTTCCTTAAAAGAATATCAAGGACTTTTAAGGATTAAAAAAACCAAAAAATAAGGACCTCTAAATTGAATAAACTTAACGAATTGTCGATCGCATTTTTAAATAAAATCTCTTTTTTGCAAATTCAACCTATTAGATGATAAATTATAATATAAAACATAGAAGATACATTACAAATTTAACACAACAAAATTCCTAAAAATATGAGTTAATAAATTGATGAAAAAACCCCCATGAAACTGGTAATCAAACTAAATATCTTTTAATTCCAAACTTTTTTCATTCAATTTTACATCCAAGGTATTTATTTTAATTTCTCTTTTAGAAATTGCTTTTCTTAGTTCATATGATTGAATAAATAAATTTGTCCTTTGACTTTTCAGCCTCATTAGCTAAATCATTTGCTTTCTCATTTGTTTGGTGCATGTCCGCTTGGAGGAACATTTTCTTTTGTTTTAAAAAATCTATTTCTTCCTCTAGAGCTTTTCGTTTCAGTTGTTTTGTTTCAATCTTTTCTTTGGACCTTTCACTTTCTAAATACTGCATGTATTTTGCGCTGAGATGGCAGCCGTCCTCATTTCTTTAGTAATTTTTAAGTCATAAATAGCCCAGACAGCTTAATAAATTCATGATTTAGATGCTGGAAAATATATGAAGCATCTTTTAAATTTTCTATTTCCAGGGCCTTGTTCGCCGAAAAACCTCATTGTCCATGTGACAGTATTAACCCTCTGAGTGTTTCACACGTATTTCTACGTTGACCTTGGACTACCCCAAAAGCGTAAAACACGCATTTCAACGTGTGGTCAAAAACACCCCGAAATCGGTTTGCACTGAATCTTACGTTCATTGTGAACTGTCTCTAAAGTGTAACACACGTACTTTTCCGAATTTCTTACCCCCTTTCTTGGTTTGACATCTTGATTGATCATCTGGGGAGAGGAACGGTCAGCACAATGAAGACTGATAAGGATGTACTTACTGCAAATTAGGGATGTCACAGGATCCGAAACCCCACTCTCCCCTGTGGTGTGGGGAATTTTAATGCTATTTGCATTGAGGAGGATTGCTTTCCGGAAGAATTGCAGTGTCGGATTTTTTTTTTTTTTTTTTTGCATTGTGTGTGTCGGAATTTGGAATCGCATTCCGGATTAGTTCGGTTTAATGTCAGCCTGGTTTGATGCTGTATTATATTTCAAGTGCTATTCTTTTAATACAATTTATGTGATATAAGATTTTTTTTCAATGCCTCAATGCTTTTTAAAGATCCATATCGAACGGTTACATAAAATAGATATTGTGGTTTAAGTAAAATAGATTTTGTTCCAGTACCGCATTCAAGCATAAAAAAATTGAAAGCCTAGGGGGTTGCTAAGAAAATCTGCTATTTATATATAGTTGAACAATGTTCTTGAATCAACACATTTTACCCACGTTCAACTAGTTTTATGATATTAATGTAAACTTCTTTCATATTAATAATCTCCATCTACTCATTTTTCCTTTATAAAAATAGAGTAAAATTCAATTTTTGTCAAAAAATAGAGCAAATTTTAAGGTATATGAAAATGATGCATTATTTTTATTGTTTTATCTTTCAGATCAAATCGAAAATTTCAGTTTTACAATGATTATTTCATTATATAGATTTGCTTTTTATTAAAAAAATTAATTTTCAGGTTTAAGTGTAATTTTTTTAGACTAGAACAGATTTTAACTTCATTATTACACTATTTAGAAAAATATCTTTTAAATTCATAAAAATTACAATGAAAAAATTCCTTCAGAAAAATAATTATTTTATTAAATAATTATTAGTCGGAAATTTATTTTTAGGTCACTCTGAACTGAAAAAATAATGTACATGGAAATAAAAGTTAAAGAAAGTGGAAGAAAATTTGATTTTTTACATTGTAAAATATTTTCTTTTTGTTAAAGGCAGGGGAAAATATAGTTTAGATGAAAACGTTATCGACTAAATTTAATGTTTGGGTGTGTGATCGTATTAGACTTTTAATAATCTTATTATGAAACTGATAATATCTGCAGCCTAACTCTCTTACGTTTATTTCAATAATCAATGAAAATGTTTATTTCTTGCTTAAAATAAAAGAAGACAAAAATATTTCTCAGAAAATATTATACGAATACTGTATTTGCGCATTAGTTCCTTGAAGCACAATTGTTTTCCTGATGTGTTATTAAGCATTCTTCTATAAATGATTAAATCTATATAGCTAAATTGAATTGCTTTCGGTAAATGCCATGTCAACTGCAAGTTAAATTTTCATTAATGCTCTGAGAAAAGAAATCCACTAATATATGTTAGAAACCTTTGATACATCCAGATCCACTAATAACAACTTTGAAGACTGTTCTTCCAGTAATAATAGCAGTCTCTGGCTTTGGATTATTTCAAAATATTACCGTCACATGCCAGATCATGTGTTTTATCACAATATCTTATGCGTACATGCTGTAATTTGTAAGGTATAATTTTTTTTATAAAATTGATTTATCTGCTCCATTTTCTTCGTTTTGAACTTTAATAAATAATATTTCAACTGTAAATAAAATATTTATTTTCTATGTGTTTTGACATTTTTTATTTTATTTTACTTATTTGAAGAGTAAAGGGTCAGTTTTAAGCTTGTTAAATTTGCTTTATATTTTCGAAAAGAACGGTGCTATACGAAACGGCCCCCCAAATTTTTTGAATTCCTCACCGAGAATGGCCAAAACATCTATGAAGTGTCACTATTTTGTCGTCAATTAACAATTTTTACCAATGATACCATTTTAATAATTTTTACTGATCTTAAAGAGCACGGGAATTTTGTCAGAAGTATTTCTTCAGTGAATCAATCATCATATACCCACTGGTGGATTTTGTTAGTATTGGGACACAGGCGCAAAATTGCTGTGAGGTCCCTCCCCCTACCCAATGTCGAAAATTCATCTTTGGCTTAGTATTATGATATAGATCAAATAGGTTTTGAGGCCCCCTAGATGCACGAGGCGAGCGCCTCTAACACCTGTACGAAAAATCGCCACTGCATATACCAGTCCTCTGCTACGACCTTTCTCAAACCGATTCTCTATCTGTTTACGTCACATATTTTTCACGTACAGATAGACATAACCATCTGTTAAAAGCACTGTATCAGGGAACATCGTTGTATACTGCTGATACTAATCCTATTGAGAGTCTGATATTATCTGCAGCTCAATTGTGTAGAGATTATTTCAATTATCATTGAAAATTTGTATTTCTTCCTAGAACCCAAAACTATTTCTAAGAAAATATTAATTCTTACTTCAGAGACTGTATTTATGCATTGATCCCTTGAACCATTACAGTTTTGCTGATTTGCTATTAAGCATTCTTCAATACATGATCAAATCTAAATGCTTAAATTCCAGTGCTTTTGGTAAATCTTATACCAATTCTGAGGTGAATTTTAATAAATGCTATGAGACAAGAATCCACTATTATGTGTTACAAATCTTTGATATATTCGATATTAACAAGCTTAAAGACAGTTCTTCCAAAAATAATAGCAGTCGCAGGCATTGAATTATTTCGAAATTCCACCATCACATGCTATATAATGTGTTTTATAGCAATATCTTGGATGTGTGTGCGTGTGCTGTAATTTGTAAAGTATAATTTTTTTATATAATTCAGATTTATTTACACGTTTTTATTTTCATTCTGAACTTTAATGGATAATTATAAAACTGTAAACAAGATATTTATTTTCCAAGTAGTATGGTATACTTGAATTAGATATATAATTTAATTTTTTAAATTTTTTTATAAAGTATAAAGTGTCATTTTTATGCTTATAAAATTCCCTTTATATTTAGTACGAAAATGCCCACAACTGTTTTTGAATAGCACAAAAGGGAACCTGACTCATTTTGAATATGTGGTAGATTTTCCTCCTTATTCTTTCGATTTTACCAAGTTTGTAAAAAACTATCTGTAGAAAATTATTCAACAATTTTGTACTTCGTACCAAGGCCCATTTTCGTAAAATTGATTGAAAAAATGTTGATTGTTTTTACCTTCTCGTATACGTAGTATACAAAGAGAAAGTATTGTAATCATTGATTGTAAATTCGAATTTTGATATATCTCCTCGTTTCACACTTCGTGTTTCTGAATACGGTAACTCCTAAACGCAACCCTAATTGTAGATAAGTGTCCAATTTTCGTTGAAATAGGCTGAAAAAACTCTAATGCCCTGTCTAAACTCTAATATACCTTTCTTTTCGATAAAAAAGTTATAAATAAAGAATTAAATTTAATTTTGAAAATTTGGCCACGGGATGCTCTATGACCGGTACTATAGTATCAAAGTTTCAAATTTGGTTAATCTAGGTCAGAGGTTCTCAACCTGTGGTATGCGTACCCCAAGGACCAGTTGGGGGTACGCGAAATCAAAGTCGGTAATGGCGGACATAAGAAAATATAGAGGATTAAAAAAGTTACAGTATTTTTTTTCCCCCTAAGTTTGTGCGAAAAGTAAAAGTGAAAGTTGTGCTAGTCTAAAACCTACGCTCAAAATAAGGAAAAAGAAAACCTGGTAAATGACTGATATTTTGTCTTCACCAGCCCCTATTATGCATGAATCATCAGGCATTCTTGCAGTAAGGGTGGGACCGTATAATGTGAAAGGGGCCTAACAATCCGGAATCCTCTCAAAGATTCTTGTTTTGGCATTTTCATTAAAAGCGTGATTAAACACAGGCATCATTAAATGCTCGATTGGGATGCATAATTAATAACGACTTTTCATATAACTCAAGCTTTGCGTTTTATGGGTGCTCAATTTGTTTGGTTTGTGGCACAAAACTGGTGTTTGTAGGCTATGCGTGCTCAATTTGAAGTGCTTATCTTTAGAGTGACTTCAATTCGATATTGTTTGATTTGTCAAAATGGACAAGTTGTCGAAAACTGGAACTCTTAAGAAATCGGCATCTAGAAATGAAATTCGAACCACTGATTTGGCAGCTATGGAGATAACTGTGGATCAGCAAGATGATAATCATGAATTGCAAAGGACGACTGATTGGCCTGTTCAGGTAAGAAATAAAATTGATTTTGTTAAAAAAAACCATCAGTGCACCTCCGAAGAAGAGAAAAATATTCTAACGAATACTTAAAATATGGATTTTTCGTCACGGGTGATGAAAATTGTCCAAAACCATTCTGCGTTGTTTGTGGAGAGATATTGTCAAATGGTAGCATGAAACCATCTTTACTAATGCGCCATTTAGAAACAAAACATCGAAATTATAAGCAAAGAAATATTAGTTTTTTCAACGACTATTCAAAAGCCCTAATTTAAATTCTTGTTTGATATCCACAAACAAAGCAGATGAGGCTGCGATTGAGGCGTCATACAGAGTAAGTTATCATATTGCCAAAAGTGGAGAAAATCATACTATCGCTGAAAATTTGGCATTTCCGTGTATCAAGGATGCGGTTGAATGCATGTTCGGTGAAGACCATGTCCAAAATATCTAAAATATTCCTTTGTTTAACAGCACAGTTTCTCGGAGAATTAAGGACATGTCTATTGACATTGAAGCTACTATAAATAAAAGAATAAAAAGAGCCCCTTCTTTTCAATACAGGTGGATGAAAGCACTGATGTTTCCGATCTGTCAATTTTGCTTGTTATTGCAAGATATTTGAATGTTAACGAACTAGTAGTAGACTAACTACTCTCACTGTGTTATCCTCTCACTAAAAGATGTACTGGCGACGACATATTTAAAGACATTCAGGGTTATTTCTGTGAAAATGAAATGGATTGGGCTAAGTGCTGTGGTGTTTGCACGGATGGTGGAAAATCTGTGTCTGGTTGTTATAAAGGTTTACGTGGTCGTATCAAAATAGTCGCTCCTCTTATAACTTGGAGCCATTGCTGCATCCACAGACAAAGTTTAACAGCGAAGCCTTTGCCAGACTCATTGAAAGAAGTACTCAATCAATCTAACCAAAGTTGTAAATTTCATTAACAGGGTGCGTAGCGTCATGAAAAGTGCTTAAATTTGAAATCCATTTTTAAGCACCTTAAAAGTGCTTAATTTTGGAAAAAAGGTCCTTAAAAAGTGCTTAATTTTCTCGAGAAGTGCAAAGAAAACATTCTTTTTTTTTTGGTTCCCCCTTGAATACGATATCGGAAGCATAGTCATAAAGCTTTGTTTACCGGATGTATCTAGAAAGAAAATAGACGAAAGGGAAGAATTCTGGAAGGAATCCTTCGTGAGATAGATCCAGGGGTGTCAACACATGTTATGACAATACTTATAGTCCAGTCAACGGATTCCCAAAATGGGGATGAAAAAAAAAACATTGAATCGTATGGTTTTGAAACTTTGTACACATGTTCGCGAGAGGCTTCTGTTGGAACATACTAAAAGTCCCCGGTCCTAGGGTTGTGGCTCGCGCCGCAATCTTGGATTCCATCTCCCCTTTTTTAAAGTTTTCTTTAATATCTCGAAAACTATTCAGTTTTCAAATTACAATTGATTTAACAAATTAAAGAGCATGAGATTACCTACGAATACATACATTTATTATTATTCTACCTATAATAGTTTCTGAGATAATGGATCTCAAAAGTTTGCCTCCATCTTTCATTTCATCCCCCTTTTCCCGTCTTTTTTTGAATTTCTCAAAAACTGTTCAATTTTCAATTACACATAATACAACAAATTAATGATCGTAAAATTCCCTACAAATGCATGCTTTTAATTTTCTTTTAGTTTTAATAGTTTCTGAGATTTTTAAGAAAAACTTAAAAAGGAGGATGAAATCCAAAGATGGTAGCAAACTTTGAAGCCCATTATCTCGGCAACTATTAAAACTAGAACAAAAATAAAAGCACTCTTTTGTAAAGATTTTACGTTCTATAATTTATTGTATCACGTGTGATTTTAAAACTAAATAATTTTCGAGATATTCAAGAAAAACTGAGAAAAAGGGGATAAATTCTAAGATGGCGGCAAATTTTCAGACCCATTACCTCGGGAACTATTAAAGATAGAAGAAACATAAAGGCATGCATTTGTAGGGAATTATACGCTCATTAATTTGCTGATTAAAACATTTGCAAATCAAATAGTTTTCGAGATATTAAAAAAAGGGCTATTAAATCCAAGATGGCAGCAAACTTTGAGACCTTTTATCTCAGAAACTATAAAAGTTAGAAGAAAAATAAAAGCATATTTTTGTAGGGAATTTTACGTTCTTTAATTCGTTAAATCATTCAAGACCAGGGACTTTTGTTAAAAAAAAAGGAGACTATCACGAAAATGTGTGCCAATTTTCAAAACTATATGATTTAATGTTTTTTTTTTTCAAACCCTTCATTCACTGGACTATTAATAACCTTTTTTATGCTTCCTCTTGCTTCAACAATGGGTAACGCCGTGTATTGAAATACTGGAATTATTATCCCGAAGGGACAAATTAACTGGTAATTTGTTAATTTTAAGGGAAATGTTGAAAAAGGTAACATATTTTTATGGTTAATCTTATAAAAGTTGATTTAATTTTTGATAATGAAAATTTGCATTATCATTTTTAATTTTTTTGTAAAATAAAAATGCATCCTTTATTTTACAATAGAAGACGTTTGAAGCTGGAAATAAAATAATAAAATTTAAAAAAATATATTTTAAATCTTTCAATAAAAACTATGCATTATTATAAAAACAGAAATCATCATATGCTTAGAAAAGGTGCGTGGGTCGACGTATGCAATGTGTACATGTATAAAAAAGTGTAGACTTCTTTTGGCTAAGTCTTAAAAGTCCTTAAAAGTGCTTAATTTTGCAGCAATTTCTCACTACGTGTACCCTGATTTAGGCTAATTCAACCAACCTGATTGTTCAAATCTTTGTGTGAGACATGACCTACATACTACGTTACTTTTTGGTCAATCAGAATGTATTCACAAAGTGTTTTGAACTAATGACAGGGATTCTTATGTTTTGAAGACCACTTTTACTTGAGCTCTACAATTTTGAAAGTGGAATGGTTGCGGCAGCTTGCGTACTTATCTGATGACATTTTTTCAGAAATAAATCCACATTAGGCTTGCAGAGAACCATTCTGTAACCATTTTAGTAACTGACAAAATCGAGTCTATGATTAAGAAGCTTAATTTTGGGAATCCCGATAAAAAAAACCAGTATGAAGTTTTGGACATCTTCACAGCTTTTACCTGAGAACGAACCTACATAACAAAACTAGTATAATAGTACATTAAAAGGACTGAGTTGATCGTTCAGACAATATTTTCGGCCGCAGTGATGAAGATATGTGGATAATGAATCTCATTCAACGAAGCGTTTTCAAAAGCTAAAATTAACAATTTCTGAAAAGAAAAATTAATTGAACTTTCCACTTAGTCTTCATTTAAAATCTGAATTTTAAAAGAAATTTTATTTCACCTTATTGTAGATGAAAGAAGAGTCCAAGAACTCGGTGGTAAAGCAATAAAATATTTAATACCTTTCACGAACACAGAACTTGTGGAAAGAGCATTCTCGTCTTATGCATATATTAAGAATAAATAGCCGAAAGAAGCTTGATGCAGCTCCAGACACCTTAAAATTATATCTTTCTTTTTAAAACCCCACATTTTGTATAAGACTCAGCTGCATGAAACAAGCTCAGGATCGCTTTGAAAATGTCCTGCAACTTTCAATGAACTGATTATGCTACAAGTGCAATTTTTATGTAACCTTATAGTTAATGTGATCCTTATTGCAATACTGTTTTTATTCATTTCGCCGTTTAACTAATACTATTTTAAAATTCAAATAAAATATAAAATTAAAAATAAGTCCTGCAAATGTCGTTAATTAATTTGTTTGACTCTGAGTTACCAGAAGCCCCAAACATTGATATAAAAACTTCTTTCCATAGACGGACGGACGGGGGGTTTGACAGTAGGGGTACGAAAATGAAAAAGACTAATCAAGGGGCAATGCGAGGGAAAAAGAGAAACCCCTGATCTAGTGAATTAATTTTTCTATTATAATAAAAGATAATATCTTATGTGCTAAATTAACAGTATATGTATATGTTATTTCTTCTGAAAATTTAGCCTAAACGTAAACTTTATTTTGAGAATGGTTAACTCGTGTCAACAGCTATATATGCCAAGTTTCAAAAAGGTTTGTAGTATTAGTTAATTTAAAACATTATTCAGGGATAGAAGGCTATTTTAACCTTTCCATATGTATTAATTATAAGTAGTTTTATAGGAATACAGATTATTATGCGACTATCCATATAATAAGTATTTATGTTTCATACAAAACGGATTAATAAAATACGTAACTCGAACGAAGCATT
>BGPR01045848.1:0-12205 GCA_013235015.1 Araneus ventricosus | reverse complement strand
ACACCGCGAATCTTTTCCGCATCACACCAATGGGAGGACGTTTGGCCTGCAACAGGCCCGCATACACCGCGAATCTTTTCCGCATCACACCAATGGGAGGACGTTTGGGCCCCTACTATGATTTAGCATGCAACAGGCCCGCATGCACCTAGGATCTTCAGTGGAATCGGATTTTTGAGCCTGGAACCCTTCGTACCCGAATCGGACCTTACCACTAGGCCACCCTTTTATCAAGTGGAAGTGATCCATGGTTCATAGGTACATTAAACCAGTTTTCTGCTGAAATGACTTTAAGGTGTCAACATTCAACATATTATCTACATTTGTTCATTATGATCTAAAAAGCAGCAACAGAAGAGAAATTTTCTCAATGAAGTGTGGATTTCAGAACAAGGGGAAACGAATGATAATAATGAAGTGATCAAATCCTAGGATAAGCATAATTAAGAAGCTTAGTCGTATAATAATTTAATCACAGTCGCTATGCATAATAAGTACGGAATGTAAGCGGTATAGGAGTGCCATAAATATTAACAATTTTCATTTACAGCCAAATATCAGTTTAAGTGATGCATATGAAAAAAATTATTAGGTGAATTTTTTTGTTTCTCTATGTAGAAAAATCCATGAAACCAAAATTAAGTGATGTTTTGGCAACGGACTTTTTGCACACTTTTAATTATCTTGACTTCTTTCAGGTCTGTAAAGATGGAAGTTTGCAATCGATTTTTCATTTACTTTCTGAAATGCTAGATTTATTAAATTCGGTACAGTATATTTTGCACACGTGTATATTTTCGATGTCTATACAATATACAATATTTCATTAATTTGAACATAATTATCAGTTAATCGCTAAATTTAGTTTAATTTTGAATTTATATGAGAGGCACCATCTGGTAATGAATTTGAAAATAATCGATTACAAAATTCCATAATAATTGTAATAATGTTTCATGAAATATATTAACGGCTGAAAAATAGAAAATAATAAAAATAATAAGTTTTTGAAAAACACGCTTTTATAAATTTACGAAAAAGCAGAAAATATTTTATTATTAAAAATCTGGAGGCCGAAAAAGAAAGCACGATGTTGCTGTTATGCATCCTAATTGCTTCACATGTTGTAATAATTCCTTTTGTTGGAAAACAATCAATACTTTGAACAGAGAAAAATAGCAACCAGTTTCGAAACGATATATCGAAAGAGCTTCTTCAAGGTTTTACACAATTTAAAATAATCTTTGCGATTTCAAAACGGAAAAGAAAAATAAATGCGGAACAGATTGTTAATGACAGATACATGACGGCGATTTTTTTGGTTAAAATAAAACCAGAATTAGACTATACATTCGTTTTATAAAATAGAATATGCATAATGTATATCCTTATATATCAGATAAAATATTTGATTAAGAGTTTTCTCCTTCTTATTTAAGACTGTTCGGTAGAAATTTTTAAAAAGTTGTCATTACTAAAAGTAAAACTCGAAATATCAAACTTAATCCCAGCCATTACCAGCAAGCTCATTAAAGAAAAATAACTAAAGGCTTTAAATTTTCCCTTTTCTTTTTATACACTTTTGCTTAACTTGACTTGTTTCATGTTTGTAAAGATAGAATAAAGTAAGCAATTTTTCACTCACTTCCTGATGAGCTATAGCTTTGAAATTTTGCACATTTATGTGTTCTCGATGGCAATATACTATTTTAATATTTTTAGAACTTGATTATTAGTTAATCGAATAGTTTAATTAGATTTCTATTCCATATACATGACCCCCAAAATGATTGGGAATTTGAGAAAAAAATTATTAATGCACTTTTTAAATAATTGCCCTGACAGTGCATTAGTTAAATAATATTTACAAACAATTTCAAATAAATGAAAGTCAACATTTTGCAGGAAAGTAATAAATTATATGCTAGATTAATGAATATCATATATTTATTTATTAATAAACAATCTAGTAAGTCTCGCATTAAGTTTTTCTACTCTCTTCTCTTCTGAATTTGAGCATTTGACTGCTTTGTCTTTTTCTTTTTGGTATTCCCATTTTTTCTAAAAATAAATTTAGCTACTAAAATGTTTTCATACATTATTGAAGCATTGATATTATAAATATTCTATATGAATTGTTTACCTTAATTCTTTTCGAGAATATAATTTCAGTTTTGATTTTTAAAAAAATACAAAGGAAATCACTAAATTTCATAAAAAAATATCTACTAAAGAACTTTTAAATAATATTATTTTAATTTATTTAATTGCATCATGATTTTTGAGATTTTGTCTCTTTCATTGACAATGCCATCCTCTCTATGGAGATGCTGTGTCCACGGAGGAGACAAAAACTAAGTTTTGAATTGTTAAGTGCTTTGGTTTTCACGTGGCTAAAGTAGTAAACATATTTTTATCAAATTCGATACTAAACCTATCAAAATTTTGTATTTTAATTATAAATTAGATTTTTCTTAACTTATTTATGATGTCCACGGAGTGGACGCTGAGAACTTTACCAAGCAATAAATGGAACAAATAAATTGGAATATATTCAATAAATTCGCAATTGAACGAAATTTTTTTTCCTTAAAGAACAAATTGTCTGCCTCTCTTATAAACTCTTTCATGATGATTTGACTTGAGCTGCCATTTATGATATTTTTTTAAGTTATTTTCTTTGTCCATGGAGGGAAACTTAATTTTCCAGGGACAAAGTGTAAAAATGAATTCCTAAGTAAAAATTTTATATTTAAAAAATATTAAGTTAAACCTTAACTAGAGACTTTAAATTAGTTAATACTGAAGAAAAAAAGCAAAAATTTTTTTTAATTGTTTGAGTATCAGTAAAAATTATTTTGTGTTTCAGATGTAGGGACGTCCACGGAGGGGACTTTTGTCTTATATTCATTGAAAAATGAGAGTTAAATAGTAAAACTATTTTAGTAGAAACGTATTGAAAAGCTTTCTTAAAACTTAAATTATACATATGAACAAAAATATTAGGACATTTGTTGTACTTTCTAATTTTTATCACCCCGGGAGTGTAAAAAGCACCTTTTCGTGAGAATGACCCATAAGCAGAAGAAGCAGGACGCTCAGGCAACAGGGCAATTGCCCGTGGTGTCTAACTGCGGGGTGGCGCCAAAGCGAAAGTGTGAAGAAAAAAATGTCTTAATAGACTTGAGAAATAAAGTCAGATATTTTTAAAATTTTTTCAATATATTATTTTAGTTTCAGTAAGACCACTATGTAACCAACCTTATACCTACCAACGTAACCTTATACTAACCTACGATCGTTCAAACACATAAGCAGAGGCAGCCCGAAGCATGGGCAAGCAGCAACTGCCCGTGGTGTCAAAGTGCGGGGTGGCGCCAAAGCGGAAGTGTGAAGAAAAAATGTTTTAATAGACTTGAGAAAAAAAGCCATATATTTTAAAAATTGTTCAATACATTATTTTAGTTTCAGTAAGACCACTACGTAGCCTTAAATATAGCTGAAGTTTAAAAAATTCTTCCCATAATATTATTAAGCCATATTTACAGTAAAGCATGCATATTTCTAATTTAAATGTTTGTTTGACATTTAGAATACAGACATTTTAAAATTTTAAAAAATACGTTGGTGTGAGGAGGTAAAGCTACTTCCGGCCGCTTCTGAACATAAGAAAACGAAAATGATCTCTTATCTGACAGCAGTGGCGAATCCAGGGGAAGGTGCTATGGGGCTGCAGCCCCTCCCATAGCTAAACCAGAATTCTTACTTTTATTCAAAATCACTACAACTGTTTGTTCTTAATCTCCTTTTTTGTAAAACTAATAAAAACCGTGACAACATTGCTTTTTGGCCTGACAGGCTTGGACATTTCCCCACTTTTATAGCCATTTCACTCGTACTAGTAGCGTTGACGCGGTCGAAAATATTGTTTTGGTTAGTTATTTGATTGTATTTTTTATAAAATTAAGGAAAGTATTGTAGCGTTCTTTATGATTCTTATTGTCAGGTGAGTAAAGTCTAAAGTTAAAGTATTTTGGCTTATATAAGCCATGAAGTTTAACTTTCGTCACGACGTTACAAAATCGTTATGACCTCAGCCTCCTCCAGACCCAAATCCTGGATTCTCCAATGCCTGACAGAATAGGTCGGAGGCGACAGTCAGACTTTTATCCGTATATTTATTGGCGAAGGCACAACACATTACAAGAAGCAAGCAAGAATAGAGTACATCGCACGGCAAGCGCAAGGCAGAGAATAAATGTAAACAGTACATAATAAGGAAGTAACGCGGAATGCCACTAGGCGACTATCTTTGATTCGTAGAGTTTCGACATCTCGTGATCTATGCATAAAATATTTTTCGTGTTTAAAAAATTAATATCCGGGCACATTTTTAGATGCAGAGTTTTAAGCGATTTTAAATTCTCGGCCAAGGTTTCGAATGGCACTAAAAATCAAGTAGATGCAACTTTTGGATAACACCTAATTGACCGAAAATGTTTAGTTTAGTTAGATTAGCATTCCACTTTGAAGCAGCATGAGAGTTATTTTTGAACAGACCTTGTTATTTTGATCTGAAGTCAGATGACAACACCTGAGCCGAACCCCACTCTCCAAGTATCCATACCACACTAAAGAGAAGTTTTTTTTTTACCTTCGACGTCAAATTTAATGCGCAGAAAGGGCCACATACACCTGTGGTGTAATCTGGTTTTGAATTTTCATCCTCCTGTCCCGAAGTCGACGACTTATCACCAAGTCTTTGCTGTCCGAATTGGGAAAATAAAATCGTAAAGAAAGTTGAAAAGAATAACAGATACTTACCATCAGCATTATTGCTTATTGTCAATGAACAAGGTATGACAATCATATATTCTGCCTAAAAAAGCATATTATTCTTTGGCACATGGTTTTTGACTGGAATCAAGCACCAAAATCCGTAACGTTCCAGTCACGAAGCCCAGATTCTGCCACTAAGCAGCCGTGACGCGAGCAAATTTGAACACAAAAAGCAATTTTTACGCCACTTTTATTTCACTTCATTTGTTTCACGTTTGTAAAATTGGAATTTTGTAATCGGTTTTTCAGTTACTTCCTGATGTGCTAGTGTTTGGAAATTTTCTACATTTGTGTGTGGCATTCCACTATTTTAATATTTTTAGAACTGAATTATCAGTTAATCGATTAATTTAACTCTTTAAGCGCAATTTGTATCCAGATTAATATTTAATGAATGCAATTTTTGAAATGGCGGCTCTCATGTGTTAATTAAATTTTGATTCAATTTTAGTGGAGCCACGATTTCAAGATTTCATAATATTCATAATAATGATTTATAATTTAAAGACTAAAAAGTAGAAAATAGTTTACAAGTAAAAAATTACTTTCTAGTACGCCAATAAATGTGTGTTTTTAAAGACAGTTTTTATTAAATTTATTTATGTTAAATTATTAATTGTTATTGAATTTATTTTATTCGTCCCTTAATTGGTCTTTCCTTATTAAGGCAAAACAGCGAAACTCTGCATAACAATACTGTATATAACGATAAACCTGCGCGTATAATGATATTTTCTTTGATCCCGGCAAAATTCCTATTTACTCAATGTATTTTCAACTTGCCTACAACGATAATCACTTTTTAAACTCACCTGTCTATAACTTATACCTCTTTAGAAATCTGTAAAGTGCAATTTCGATATGTTTTTTTTTTTTCTTGGAAAATAACACCCTGTGATCAAGAATGTCAGAGAACGGGGTATCAGGGGAGGGGGCAAGAAACCAGAGCCTGTTGTAGCAGGGGTATCCGAGGGACCAGAGATTGGAATGTGCACAGATGTTTGTTAATTCTAACTCCAGGTGGGCACTAACCTGTTCAATCGCATTTATCACTTCAGACTGGCCACTTGTTCCTTGAAATTCGTTCTTGATGTGTTAACACTTTTTGAATCTATAATGGCGCGGCGTTAAACATTGACATTTGAAGAAAAGCTACAAATAATTTTGGAAATTGATCAAGAACTAAAGCAAGTTGATGCTGCTGAAAAATATGGGAATTTTCAGTCGACGATAGCTACTTTTTTGACAACAAAAAAGACATTGAAAATGTTGCGAAAAAAAGGTAAAGTGGACAGTAAAAGAAAACGATTTAAAGGTGCCGTAAATGACGATGCTGACAAAGTTTTCAACTAAAATTTTCATTTTGAAGTTCTTAAAAAAAGTTTAAATATAAAATTTTGTATCAGTATATAAAATTTTATGTTTAAAAAAATACAATTTTATATCAGCGATTAGTTGATGAATCAATAAGCGTAATGAAATATGTAAGTATATTATTACATGCGCACATACATAAACATTGGATGTTCAAATCTTCAAACTGTCTATAACGATAACTTGTCTATAACAATATATTTTCTATACATTACAATATCATTATAGACAGGTTTTACTGTACTAATAAATGGCCCAATTATGTCAAACGAACTTTCGTATTATTTGGAACGATTGTAAGATCTTTCTTGGATACCCATAACAAGTAGCATGTTTCTGATTTCCGTGTTTTGATGAGGAATGGTCATTGTTTTTAGCAACTTGTTACACTATATGCTGTACCCGATAAGGATATAAGACAAACCTATGATATATAATAATGGGGAGGAAGCTGTAGGGCCTCTGAAGGTTCAGAAACTATTAATTTTAAACTGAAACAAGAGAGAATTAAACGGATTTCACGAAATTAATCATCTAAGAAGTGCGTCGTGTAGTTGCAAGAGTGGCCATCTCTATTTTTTCACAAATGTGTTTTTTTCCATTTCATCTCTTCTACCACTTAGTAACACGAAAATCTTTAAAAAATGGTCCTATCCAATCTTAAAATGGACCTGAAAATCAAGGTGTGGCCATCTCCACTAATGGTTACGGATTAAAAATCGACCATCTCCATATCCGCCAAGAGCGCAGTGGTAGCTTCGTGAAACCATGACAAACGCAGGTCTGCAGCTGATAATATTGTTACAAAAATCGTCTTATGGGTGTATGGTGGAAACAGTCCAACAAGCAGGATAATGAAGAATGACGCTTTATTCCCAACTATTCAGGAAAGCACGTAGCACAGGTAACAGGAACAATAGCTCTTGTATGTATCAGCAACGCAAACAGACAACAATTCACTAGTAATAACAGTAACAGCACTTTCAGATTTAGAAACACAGTCATCAAATCACTAATAATGACAGTAGCAATACTTTCAATAGCGCTCCAGCTCACCGGCTTTCCAGCTCGCACTGCAGACGACATTCCAAAGTCCTCCTTCTTTTCAGTTGCCTCCGTTTATATTCCCTAGTTCGACTGGTCGTGAAGTCACATGGAATCATCCAGTACATTTTGTATATCTCCTCTCCTAATAGAGATATCGAGAAAATGATCGTATTTTCGGGAATCTTCAAATAGTCGCCAAAGTCTCCAAATGTGTCACCAAGTAGCCAAGTTCGTCGCCCAGGTCAGGGGTCCAGGCCTAGACATTGCCTGTCATTCCATACTTACCCCTGTAAAACTCTCTTCCCAACCATAAAACTAGCGAGACAGGAAAGAGACATTACATTTTTGTAACAACATGAAGATTGCGATAGTTTGAATTTTGTTTTTCTGCATTATTGTAGTTTTGAATAAGATGGAGAAAATTATTGAACAAGTGTACAAGTGAAGAAGTTCTTCCTAAATAGATACGAAAGCTTAAAAGAGAAACGTCTGGGAGGAAACGAGAGGTGGCAACAGCAACCTTAGTCTCTATTCATAATGATGTATTTATTTATGTACAAAGATGGATGGAGAAGAGGACTGTAATACGGGAGAGGGTTAAAACGACCCTGATCTCTTTCAAAAAATCGTTAAAGCGCATTGGAACTCACTTCTCTCGGTTTAGTTTATTGTTAATAACGTCTCGTTGTGAAGCAATACGAGGGCTGTTTTGGGATGTAATTTTGAACCGCGGTCAGATGACGACGACGACACCTGAGTTGGCACTCCCTCTCCAAACTTCCGCACCATACTAGAGGAAAGGCGTTTGGCCCCTTACGTATGATTTAGCTTGCAGCAGGCCCACATACACGGCGGATCTTCTGTGGAATCAAACCTGGAACCCTACGGCCCCGAAGCCGGGACCTTACCAGTAATCCAACTTGGCTCCTCACTTCTGTCGGAGTAAGAATCAAGTGAGAATTTCCTCAACAGTTAACAAAACATCAAATAATCTGTCGAATGCCCAACTGCGGTATCCTTTGGTATTTTACCCTATTCAACACCAGATTACCCTATTCAACACCAGATTCAATATTAGTTTTGGTTCGCCTAGAGTTGATTTTTGTCCCAAATGTTTGGAAATGATTGAGAGAATCAAAGCAGCTAAGACTGACGAATAAAAACAGACATTTATGAGTGAATCCATGCTAGATAAAAATGAACTGCAAGCTGGCATTTCAAATTCATCCGACGGAGAGATGTTTTTTTATAGAGAAACAAAATCATAAAATATTGGTGCAAGGTGAGCCCTTTTATAGATATGAGGTAGCTGAGAAAATCAGTTGCGAAGAAAGGGGAAAATATGACGACCAGTAAACTTAGAGTGGTGAATCCAAGTTGAATCGTGAACCCTCTAAAACTTTGTGATGTAGATTCGTCTGACGAAGCGTTATGGACCTAATTTGGAGAGTGTCAAAAAATTAATTTTCTATAGAAACAGTTTACAAACAGCAGAAGGACAGGAAATAAATCCACTGAAAGACCCAGACAACATTTTGTATGAAGCTGGAAAAGAAGGCGTGACCATGAGAATATGACTTTTTTTAATGTTTCAATCTATTTTTATAGTAAAATTTATATAATAATAAAAAAACAATAAAATTAATAAATTTAATAATTAAACAACAATAAAATTTTTGCAAAATTATTATACCTCTTATTTTCTATACAATTTGGCGCAATAATTTAGATTTCAGATTGTTGCAAAATATCCATTGCATAATTGCATAATTGTCCATATCCAAAGTCAGCTGCAAAAGTAGCCATCTTCAAAACAAAATATGGAATAAATTCCCCGCTTCTTCATGCCTCATTACTATAAATTGCATTCCGAAACACATTGCGCATATGCTTTGAATGCCATGCAATCGTTTATTAAATCTTATTTGGGCTAGATGTGACAGAAACACAGACGCGGTAGTTCTATCAGTTTAAATACTTGCTTTTGGAAATATATTCCGAAATGTTCTTATGAACCGTTTTCTAGAAGGGCTTTTTTCCGTCTTTAGCATAATTTATCGTTATCGTACGAAAAAAAAGTTTTATTGGAAGAAAACAAATGATTAATAAACATATATATTTTTTAAATCAAGAAAGCAAATTTAAGGCTATGGAGTAATAAATTATTGTGCTTCTTACTGACACAGGCGAATTTCTCCCATTATTCTTTCAGTTTTTAATCAGAAATTTGTTATGACAATTAAGTAAAAAACTAAGATGAACTAAGATATTACAGAAAAATAGATTGCTGAAACGAATAAACGCAAAACCAAAAGTGAAGAAGGAAAAAGTACAAAACATTTTTCAGATTGCTTTAAATTAATGTCGCCACAATCATGTTAAACTTGCACTGTACAACAACGATTCATATTTACATCGCTACAATTATTACCTGCTTTCAACTAATTTTGAATGATTTACTAATAATGAATGATAATCGATTAATGAAATTAGTTACTTACTACATTTCAGATTAAAGAAGGAAAGTTTTTACTAAGGAAATTTTAAACAACTTATTCTCCTAAATAATATAAACTTTAAAAAATCAAGCTCAAAATGGAATTTTTCTAATTATTTTTCCACAATATCTTACTCTCATTTAGAGAGATTTAAATAATTTATGTTAAAAAAATAAAATTGACGTGTGTAGTTTAGGGTTACGGTGGTTATCTACAGAAAATTAGAATTATTGTCAATGACTGAAATAGTTTTATGCACATTTTTTAGGTCTAAACTTTTTTTACTTTATACATGCCTATCACAAAAATCCTCGAAAAATGTTTTGAAAAATTATGACTATTTTTTTGGAAAATTTTATCACTATTTGGTATTATTTTTTTTAAAATTATAATTATAAGCATCAATACTCAATCTATATTACTTCTGGGAATTCTACGTAGATACCAGGGTATGTGCAGTTCTTGTATAATCCCGAACTTAAAAGAGCATTTGTGGCATAATATACTGACAATTTAAGAGCAGAAATCCAAAACAACAAATGTAATAATATTTTTTACAGATCAGAAAATGTTATCTTTTTTTATCTAAAAATCATTAAATTTCCATTAAAACATATTTTTGAAGTTCATCTAACAGGCACGTTAAATTAGAGCTCGAACTAGTTTCTTTCGTTACAGTAGTTTTTAATATGTGTTTACATTTACCTCCTGTATAATATGTTTTCATTATATAAAACGTTTCAGCCTTTTAAACAACGAACATATTGCTAACTTTAATTAAATAAATCATATTCCTAACAAATACCTTAATTAATTGAAATTTATGAGAAAAAATGCACTATGGTGATTGATTCACAATTTTTTTCACGTTAAAATTAACGGCCCAATTCAACGCAAGATGAAAGAAAAAATGCATTAGTTTTGGATGATTTTTTAAACCAAAGTGGAGTGATTTTAACTTGTGGCTATTTGGTGTTTCACATCCCCACAAAAAAGCACCTGTTAAACGGCTGTAGTGCCATCTCTCGGCGTTTTTGTAAATAATTCTAATTTCTAATGGAATTCTTTCGTAAATAATATTCTAAATTAATTTATTATGAGATTATTACTATAGGTTATTATGAGATTATATTCTCATTTATTTAATTATGAGAAATTCTAAAGAAATGTACTTTACCAGACGTGTCTTGAAGCCTACCTGTTAAATTTGTAGAAATTTCATTTCTAACGTAAAAGGAAAATGAAAAACGCAGATGAGAAAACTTAGCTGCAATAAAACCTCTTTAGTACGTCTGTTCCAAACCATATCAAAAGACGCAGTAACGAGAAACTCACAGAGAAAGTTGCTGAATTCAGTCCAGCTGCACATTTTTAAATGTAGATCCGTTGATAGTAAAGCAATTTTAACAAAACAAGCAAAAAGGTTCAGTTTTTGAGGAACTCGGATATTTTTTTCTCTTTGGAAGGCTAATATGCGATAGAGGAGAGATATTTATTTTTTGTGAGTGCATAAACATATTCTCCAGGGTTCATTTAACGATGCCTCCTTTCAAAAATATTTTTTTAATTAATCAACCTCACTGTTAGGAGTGTTCTTAACTTACCCCGAGGTGTTCCCAATTACCCCAGAGACTATGGGCTAAATGGAACACGTATTTTGGCTTTTGATCACAGTAACGAATTAAGAGAATATTATTTGAAATGATTAGAAACTAATGTATATAGCCACAAAATGCATTTAATTGCCTTTTCCTAATTGTCACGAAGTATTGGTTTTTGAATATTTTTCACCAAAAATATCTTTTTTTTCATGGAATATGACATATAAACAATTATAACTATTTGCTACCTTCAATTTAGTGTAATTTATAACCATTGTAACTCGAATTTTGTTGGGAAAAGTTGGGAAACGAATTTTTATGGGAACTGAAATGACTGAATATTATGACACACTAAAAGGAAATACTTAAGACTTAAAAACCACACATAAAAATCAGTGAAAACAAATAGTTCAATTTAGTAGTAGAAAGTAGATTTTCCTCTTGAAATCGAACGTTAAATGCAATGCTCTCCTAATTTTTCTTTGACATTTACACTACCTGAAAACCAAATATTTCTTTAATACAATCTACTTCAAAAGTAGGATACGACGTTATTGCTTTTAACTGATTCTCGAAAATCGCAAACTAAACATTCACCACTCACGCAACTTTTGATTTAGCCAAATTGGTGGTCCTTAAACCCGTCGTATACAATTCAACACCGTCACCGCGTTGAATCCCGCAAACCTAAAATGTGCCTTCATTCTGGAACCTCCAACGTTATCGATCAAATCAAACATACTTGTTCAAAATAAGCCATGGAAGCCATATAAATTACTTCCTCCATCTCCGCAACCTTCGTTTCTTTTTGAAAAGATCCAAAATCCTCATCTTCAGATTCCTCCA
>BGPR01045847.1:0-12205 GCA_013235015.1 Araneus ventricosus | reverse complement strand
TGGAGGAATCTGAAGATGAGGATTTTGGATCTTTTCAAAAAGAAACGAAGGTTGCGGAGATGGAGGAAGTAATTTATATGGCTTCCATGGCTTATTTTGAACAAGTATGTTTGATTTGATCGATAACGTTGGAGGTTCCAGAATGAAGGCACATTTTAGGTTTGCGGGATTCAACGCGGTGACGGTGTTGAATTGTATACGACGGGTTTAAGGACCACCAATTTGGCTAAATCAAAAGTTGCGTGAGTGGTGAATGTTTAGTTTGCGATTTTCGAGAATCAGTTAAAAGCAATAACGTCGTATCCTACTTTTGAAGTAGATTGTATTAAAGAAATATTTGGTTTTCAGGTAGTGTAAATGTCAAAGAAAAATTAGGAGAGCATTGCATTTAACGTTCGATTTCAAGAGGAAAATCTACTTTCTACTACTAAATTGAACTATTTGTTTTCACTGATTTTTATGTGTGGTTTTTAAGTCTTAAGTATTTCCTTTTAGTGTGTCATAATATTCAGTCATTTCAGTTCCCATAAAAATTCGTTTCCCAACTTTTCCCAACAAAATTCGAGTTACAATGGTTATAAATTACACTAAATTGAAGGTAGCAAATAGTTATAATTGTTTATATGTCATATTCCATGAAAAAAAAGATATTTTTGGTGAAAAATATTCAAAAACCAATACTTCGTGACAATTAGGAAAAGGCAATTAAATGCATTTTGTGGCTATATACATTAGTTTCTAATCATTTCAAATAATATTCTCTTAATTCGTTACTGTGATCAAAAGCCAAAATACGTGTTCCATTTAGCCCATAGTCTCTGGGGTAATTGGGAACACCTCGGGGTAAGTTAAGAACACTCCTAACAGTGAGGTTGATTAATTAAAAAAATATTTTTGAAAGGAGGCATCGTTAAATGAACCCTGGAGAATATGTTTATGCACTCACAAAAAATAAATATCTCTCCTCTATCGCATATTAGCCTTCCAAAGAGAAAAAAATATCCGAGTTCCTCAAAAACTGAACCTTTTTGCTTGTTTTGTTAAAATTGCTTTACTATCAACGGATCTACATTTAAAAATGTGCAGCTGGACTGAATTCAGCAACTTTCTCTGTGAGTTTCTCGTTACTGCGTCTTTTGATATGGTTTGGAACAGACGTACTAAAGAGGTTTTATTGCAGCTAAGTTTTCTCATCTGCGTTTTTCATTTTCCTTTTACGTTAGAAATGAAATTTCTACAAATTTAACAGGTAGGCTTCAAGACACGTCTGGTAAAGTACATTTCTTTAGAATTTCTCATAATTAAATAAATGAGAATATAATCTCATAATAACCTATAGTAATAATCTCATAATAAATTAATTTAGAATATTATTTACGAAAGAATTCCATTAGAAATTAGAATTATTTACAAAAACGCCGAGAGATGGCACTACAGCCGTTTAACAGGTGCTTTTTTGTGGGGATGTGAAACACCAAATAGCCACAAGTTAAAATCACTCCACTTTGGTTTAAAAAATCATCCAAAACTAATGCATTTTTTCTTTCATCTTGCGTTGAATTGGGCCGTTAATTTTAACGTGAAAAAAATTGTGAATCAATCACCATAGTGCATTTTTTCTCATAAATTTCAATTAATTAAGGTATTTGTTAGGAATATGATTTATTTAATTAAAGTTAGCAATATGTTCGTTGTTTAAAAGGCTGAAACGTTTTATATAATGAAAACATATTATACAGGAGGTAAATGTAAACACATATTAAAAACTACTGTAACGAAAGAAACTAGTTCGAGCTCTAATTTAACGTGCCTGTTAGATGAACTTCAAAAATATGTTTTAATGGAAATTTAATGATTTTTAGATAAAAAAAGATAACATTTTCTGATCTGTAAAAAATATTATTACATTTGTTGTTTTGGATTTCTGCTCTTAAATTGTCAGTATATTATGCCACAAATGCTCTTTTAAGTTCGGGATTATACAAGAACTGCACATACCCTGGTATCTACGTAGAATTCCCAGAAGTAATATAGATTGAGTATTGATGCTTATAATTATAATTTTAAAAAAAATAATACCAAATAGTGATAAAATTTTCCAAAAAAATAGTCATAATTTTTCAAAACATTTTTCGAGGATTTTTGTGATAGGCATGTATAAAGTAAAAAAAGTTTAGACCTAAAAAATGTGCATAAAACTATTTCAGTCATTGACAATAATTCTAATTTTCTGTAGATAACCACCGTAACCCTAAACTACACACGTCAATTTTATTTTTTTAACATAAATTATTTAAATCTCTCTAAATGAGAGTAAGATATTGTGGAAAAATAATTAGAAAAATTCCATTTTGAGCTTGATTTTTTAAAGTTTATATTATTTAGGAGAATAAGTTGTTTAAAATTTCCTTAGTAAAAACTTTCCTTCTTTAATCTGAAATGTAGTAAGTAACTAATTTCATTAATCGATTATCATTCATTATTAGTAAATCATTCAAAATTAGTTGAAAGCAGGTAATAATTGTAGCGATGTAAATATGAATCGTTGTTGTACAGTGCAAGTTTAACATGATTGTGGCGACATTAATTTAAAGCAATCTGAAAAATGTTTTGTACTTTTTCCTTCTTCACTTTTGGTTTTGCGTTTATTCGTTTCAGCAATCTATTTTTCTGTAATATCTTAGTTCATCTTAGTTTTTTACTTAATTGTCATAACAAATTTCTGATTAAAAACTGAAAGAATAATGGGAGAAATTCGCCTGTGTCAGTAAGAAGCACAATAATTTATTACTCCATAGCCTTAAATTTGCTTTCTTGATTTAAAAAATATATATGTTTATTAATCATTTGTTTTCTTCCAATAAAACTTTTTTTTCGTACGATAACGATAAATTATGCTAAAGACGGAAAAAAGCCCTTCTAGAAAACGGTTCATAAGAACATTTCGGAATATATTTCCAAAAGCAAGTATTTAAACTGATAGAACTACCGCGTCTGTGTTTCTGTCACATCTAGCCCAAATAAGATTTAATAAACGATTGCATGGCATTCAAAGCATATGCGCAATGTGTTTCGGAATGCAATTTATAGTAATGAGGCATGAAGAAGCGGGGAATTTATTCCATATTTTGTTTTGAAGATGGCTACTTTTGCAGCTGACTTTGGATATGGACAATTATGCAATTATGCAATGGATATTTTGCAACAATCTGAAATCTAAATTATTGCGCCAAATTGTATAGAAAATAAGAGGTATAATAATTTTGCAAAAATTTTATTGTTGTTTAATTATTAAATTTATTAATTTTATTGTTTTTTTATTATTATATAAATTTTACTATAAAAATAGATTGAAACATTAAAAAAAGTCATATTCTCATGGTCACGCCTTCTTTTCCAGCTTCATACAAAATGTTGTCTGGGTCTTTCAGTGGATTTATTTCCTGTCCTTCTGCTGTTTGTAAACTGTTTCTATAGAAAATTAATTTTTTGACACTCTCCAAATTAGGTCCATAACGCTTCGTCAGACGAATCTACATCACAAAGTTTTAGAGGGTTCACGATTCAACTTGGATTCACCACTCTAAGTTTACTGGTCGTCATATTTTCCCCTTTCTTCGCAACTGATTTTCTCAGCTACCTCATATCTATAAAAGGGCTCACCTTGCACCAATATTTTATGATTTTGTTTCTCTATAAAAAAACATCTCTCCGTCGGATGAATTTGAAATGCCAGCTTGCAGTTCATTTTTATCTAGCATGGATTCACTCATAAATGTCTGTTTTTATTCGTCAGTCTTAGCTGCTTTGATTCTCTCAATCATTTCCAAACATTTGGGACAAAAATCAACTCTAGGCGAACCAAAACTAATATTGAATCTGGTGTTGAATAGGGTAATCTGGTGTTGAATAGGGTAAAATACCAAAGGATACCGCAGTTGGGCATTCGACAGATTATTTGATGTTTTGTTAACTGTTGAGGAAATTCTCACTTGATTCTTACTCCGACAGAAGTGAGGAGCCAAGTTGGATTACTGGTAAGGTCCCGGCTTCGGGGCCGTAGGGTTCCAGGTTTGATTCCACAGAAGATCCGCCGTGTATGTGGGCCTGCTGCAAGCTAAATCATACGTAAGGGGCCAAACGCCTTTCCTCTAGTATGGTGCGGAAGTTTGGAGAGGGAGTGCCAACTCAGGTGTCGTCGTCGTCATCTGACCGCGGTTCAAAATTACATCCCAAAACAGCCCTCGTATTGCTTCACAACGAGACGTTATTAACAATAAACTAAACCGAGAGAAGTGAGTTCCAATGCGCTTTAACGATTTTTTGAAAGAGATCAGGGTCGTTTTAACCCTCTCCCGTATTACAGTCCTCTTCTCCATCCATCTTTGTACATAAATAAATACATCATTATGAATAGAGACTAAGGTTGCTGTTGCCACCTCTCGTTTCCTCCCAGACGTTTCTCTTTTAAGCTTTCGTATCTATTTAGGAAGAACTTCTTCACTTGTACACTTGTTCAATAATTTTCTCCATCTTATTCAAAACTACAATAATGCAGAAAAACAAAATTCAAACTATCGCAATCTTCATGTTGTTACAAAAATGTAATGTCTCTTTCCTGTCTCGCTAGTTTTATGGTTGGGAAGAGAGTTTTACAGGGGTAAGTATGGAATGACAGGCAATGTCTAGGCCTGGACCCCTGACCTGGGCGACGAACTTGGCTACTTGGTGACACATTTGGAGACTTTGGCGACTATTTGAAGATTCCCGAAAATACGATCATTTTCTCGATATCTCTATTAGGAGAGGAGATATACAAAATGTACTGGATGATTCCATGTGACTTCACGACCAGTCGAACTAGGGAATATAAACGGAGGCAACTGAAAAGAAGGAGGACTTTGGAATGTCGTCTGCAGTGCGAGCTGGAAAGCCGGTGAGCTGGAGCGCTATTGAAAGTATTGCTACTGTCATTATTAGTGATTTGATGACTGTGTTTCTAAATCTGAAAGTGCTGTTACTGTTATTACTAGTGAATTGTTGTCTGTTTGCGTTGCTGATACATACAAGAGCTATTGTTCCTGTTACCTGTGCTACGTGCTTTCCTGAATAGTTGGGAATAAAGCGTCATTCTTCATTATCCTGCTTGTTGGACTGTTTCCACCATACACCCATAAGACGATTTTTGTAACAATATTATCAGCTGCAGACCTGCGTTTGTCATGGTTTCACGAAGCTACCACTGCGCTCTTGGCGGATATGGAGATGGTCGATTTTTAATCCGTAACCATTAGTGGAGATGGCCACACCTTGATTTTCAGGTCCATTTTAAGATTGGATAGGACCATTTTTTAAAGATTTTCGTGTTACTAAGTGGTAGAAGAGATGAAATGGAAAAAAACGCATTTGTGAAAAAATAGAGATGGCCACTCTTGCAACTACACGACGCACTTCTTAGATGATCAATTTCGTGAAATCCGTTTAATTCTCTCTTGTTCCAGTTTAAAATTAATAGTTTCTGAACCTTCAGAGGCCCTACAGCTTCTTCTCCATTATTATATATCATAGGTTTGTCTTATATCCTTATCGGGTACAGCATATAGTGTAACAAGTTGCTAAAAACAATGACCATTCCTCATCAAAACACGGAAATCAGAAACATGCTACTTGTTATGGGTATCCAAGAAAGATCTTACAATCGTTCCAAATAATACGAAAGTTCGTTTGACATAATTGGGCCATTTATTAGTACAGTAAAACCTGTCTATAATGATATTGTAATGTATAGAAAATATATTGTTATAGACAAGTTATCGTTATAGACAGTTTGAAGATTTGAACATCCAATGTTTATGTATGTGCGCATGTAATAATATACTTACATATTTCATTACGCTTATTGATTCATCAACTAATCGCTGATATAAAATTGTATTTTTTTAAACATAAAATTTTATATACTGATACAAAATTTTATATTTAAACTTTTTTTAAGAACTTCAAAATGAAAATTTTAGTTGAAAACTTTGTCAGCATCGTCATTTACGGCACCTTTAAATCGTTTTCTTTTACTGTCCACTTTACCTTTTTTTCGCAACATTTTCAATGTCTTTTTTGTTGTCAAAAAAGTAGCTATCGTCGACTGAAAATTCCCATATTTTTCAGCAGCATCAACTTGCTTTAGTTCTTGATCAATTTCCAAAATTATTTGTAGCTTTTCTTCAAATGTCAATGTTTAACGCCGCGCCATTATAGATTCAAAAAGTGTTAACACATCAAGAACGAATTTCAAGGAACAAGTGGCCAGTCTGAAGTGATAAATGCGATTGAACAGGTTAGTGCCCACCTGGAGTTAGAATTAACAAACATCTGTGCACATTCCAATCTCTGGTCCCTCGGATACCCCTGCTACAACAGGCTCTGGTTTCTTGCCCCCTCCCCTGATACCCCGTTCTCTGACATTCTTGATCACAGGGTGTTATTTTCCAAGAAAAAAAAAAAACATATCGAAATTGCACTTTACAGATTTCTAAAGAGGTATAAGTTATAGACAGGTGAGTTTAAAAAGTGATTATCGTTGTAGGCAAGTTGAAAATACATTGAGTAAATAGGAATTTTGCCGGGATCAAAGAAAATATCATTATACGCGCAGGTTTATCGTTATATACAGTATTGTTATGCAGAGTTTCGCTGTTTTGCCTTAATAAGGAAAGACCAATTAAGGGACGAATAAAATAAATTCAATAACAATTAATAATTTAACATAAATAAATTTAATAAAAACTGTCTTTAAAAACACACATTTATTGGCGTACTAGAAAGTAATTTTTTACTTGTAAACTATTTTCTACTTTTTAGTCTTTAAATTATAAATCATTATTATGAATATTATGAAATCTTGAAATCGTGGCTCCACTAAAATTGAATCAAAATTTAATTAACACATGAGAGCCGCCATTTCAAAAATTGCATTCATTAAATATTAATCTGGATACAAATTGCGCTTAAAGAGTTAAATTAATCGATTAACTGATAATTCAGTTCTAAAAATATTAAAATAGTGGAATGCCACACACAAATGTAGAAAATTTCCAAACACTAGCACATCAGGAAGTAACTGAAAAACCGATTACAAAATTCCAATTTTACAAACGTGAAACAAATGAAGTGAAATAAAAGTGGCGTAAAAATTGCTTTTTGTGTTCAAATTTGCTCGCGTCACGGCTGCTTAGTGGCAGAATCTGGGCTTCGTGACTGGAACGTTACGGATTTTGGTGCTTGATTCCAGTCAAAAACCATGTGCCAAAGAATAATATGCTTTTTTAGGCAGAATATATGATTGTCATACCTTGTTCATTGACAATAAGCAATAATGCTGATGGTAAGTATCTGTTATTCTTTTCAACTTTCTTTACGATTTTATTTTCCCAATTCGGACAGCAAAGACTTGGTGATAAGTCGTCGACTTCGGGACAGGAGGATGAAAATTCAAAACCAGATTACACCACAGGTGTATGTGGCCCTTTCTGCGCATTAAATTTGACGTCGAAGGTAAAAAAAAAACTTCTCTTTAGTGTGGTATGGATACTTGGAGAGTGGGGTTCGGCTCAGGTGTTGTCATCTGACTTCAGATCAAAATAACAAGGTCTGTTCAAAAATAACTCTCATGCTGCTTCAAAGTGGAATGCTAATCTAACTAAACTAAACATTTTCGGTCAATTAGGTGTTATCCAAAAGTTGCATCTACTTGATTTTTAGTGCCATTCGAAACCTTGGCCGAGAATTTAAAATCGCTTAAAACTCTGCATCTAAAAATGTGCCCGGATATTAATTTTTTAAACACGAAAAATATTTTATGCATAGATCACGAGATGTCGAAACTCTACGAATCAAAGATAGTCGCCTAGTGGCATTCCGCGTTACTTCCTTATTATGTACTGTTTACATTTATTCTCTGCCTTGCGCTTGCCGTGCGATGTACTCTATTCTTGCTTGCTTCTTGTAATGTGTTGTGCCTTCGCCAATAAATATACGGATAAAAGTCTGACTGTCGCCTCCGACCTATTCTGTCAGGCATTGGAGAATCCAGGATTTGGGTCTGGAGGAGGCTGAGGTCATAACGATTTTGTAACGTCGTGACGAAAGTTAAACTTCATGGCTTATATAAGCCAAAATACTTTAACTTTAGACTTTACTCACCTGACAATAAGAATCATAAAGAACGCTACAATACTTTCCTTAATTTTATAAAAAATACAATCAAATAACTAACCAAAACAATATTTTCGACCGCGTCAACGCTACTAGTACGAGTGAAATGGCTATAAAAGTGGGGAAATGTCCAAGCCTGTCAGGCCAAAAAGCAATGTTGTCACGGTTTTTATTAGTTTTACAAAAAAGGAGATTAAGAACAAACAGTTGTAGTGATTTTGAATAAAAGTAAGAATTCTGGTTTAGCTATGGGAGGGGCTGCAGCCCCATAGCACCTTCCCCTGGATTCGCCACTGCTGTCAGATAAGAGATCATTTTCGTTTTCTTATGTTCAGAAGCGGCCGGAAGTAGCTTTACCTCCTCACACCAACGTATTTTTTAAAATTTTAAAATGTCTGTATTCTAAATGTCAAACAAACATTTAAATTAGAAATATGCATGCTTTACTGTAAATATGGCTTAATAATATTATGGGAAGAATTTTTTAAACTTCAGCTATATTTAAGGCTACGTAGTGGTCTTACTGAAACTAAAATAATGTATTGAACAATTTTTAAAATATATGGCTTTTTTTCTCAAGTCTATTAAAACATTTTTTCTTCACACTTCCGCTTTGGCGCCACCCCGCACTTTGACACCACGGGCAGTTGCTGCTTGCCCATGCTTCGGGCTGCCTCTGCTTATGTGTTTGAACGATCGTAGGTTAGTATAAGGTTACGTTGGTAGGTATAAGGTTGGTTACATAGTGGTCTTACTGAAACTAAAATAATATATTGAAAAAATTTTAAAAATATCTGACTTTATTTCTCAAGTCTATTAAGACATTTTTTTCTTCACACTTTCGCTTTGGCGCCACCCCGCAGTTAGACACCACGGGCAATTGCCCTGTTGCCTGAGCGTCCTGCTTCTTCTGCTTATGGGTCATTCTCACGAAAAGGTGCTTTTTACACTCCCGGGGTGATAAAAATTAGAAAGTACAACAAATGTCCTAATATTTTTGTTCATATGTATAATTTAAGTTTTAAGAAAGCTTTTCAATACGTTTCTACTAAAATAGTTTTACTATTTAACTCTCATTTTTCAATGAATATAAGACAAAAGTCCCCTCCGTGGACGTCCCTACATCTGAAACACAAAATAATTTTTACTGATACTCAAACAATTAAAAAAAATTTTTGCTTTTTTTCTTCAGTATTAACTAATTTAAAGTCTCTAGTTAAGGTTTAACTTAATATTTTTTAAATATAAAATTTTTACTTAGGAATTCATTTTTACACTTTGTCCCTGGAAAATTAAGTTTCCCTCCATGGACAAAGAAAATAACTTAAAAAAATATCATAAATGGCAGCTCAAGTCAAATCATCATGAAAGAGTTTATAAGAGAGGCAGACAATTTGTTCTTTAAGGAAAAAAAATTTCGTTCAATTGCGAATTTATTGAATATATTCCAATTTATTTGTTCCATTTATTGCTTGGTAAAGTTCTCAGCGTCCACTCCGTGGACATCATAAATAAGTTAAGAAAAATCTAATTTATAATTAAAATACAAAATTTTGATAGGTTTAGTATCGAATTTGATAAAAATATGTTTACTACTTTAGCCACGTGAAAACCAAAGCACTTAACAATTCAAAACTTAGTTTTTGTCTCCTCCGTGGACACAGCATCTCCATAGAGAGGATGGCATTGTCAATGAAAGAGACAAAATCTCAAAAATCATGATGCAATTAAATAAATTAAAATAATATTATTTAAAAGTTCTTTAGTAGATATTTTTTTATGAAATTTAGTGATTTCCTTTGTATTTTTTTAAAAATCAAAACTGAAATTATATTCTCGAAAAGAATTAAGGTAAACAATTCATATAGAATATTTATAATATCAATGCTTCAATAATGTATGAAAACATTTTAGTAGCTAAATTTATTTTTAGAAAAAATGGGAATACCAAAAAGAAAAAGACAAAGCAGTCAAATGCTCAAATTCAGAAGAGAAGAGAGTAGAAAAACTTAATGCGAGACTTACTAGATTGTTTATTAATAAATAAATATATGATATTCATTAATCTAGCATATAATTTATTACTTTCCTGCAAAATGTTGACTTTCATTTATTTGAAATTGTTTGTAAATATTATTTAACTAATGCACTGTCAGGGCAATTATTTAAAAAGTGCATTAATAATTTTTTTCTCAAATTCCCAATCATTTTGGGGGTCATGTATATGGAATAGAAATCTAATTAAACTATTCGATTAACTAATAATCAAGTTCTAAAAATATTAAAATAGTATATTGCCATCGAGAACACATAAATGTGCAAAATTTCAAAGCTATAGCTCATCAGGAAGTGAGTGAAAAATTGCTTACTTTATTCTATCTTTACAAACATGAAACAAGTCAAGTTAAGCAAAAGTGTATAAAAAGAAAAGGGAAAATTTAAAGCCTTTAGTTATTTTTCTTTAATGAGCTTGCTGGTAATGGCTGGGATTAAGTTTGATATTTCGAGTTTTACTTTTAGTAATGACAACTTTTTAAAAATTTCTACCGAACAGTCTTAAATAAGAAGGAGAAAACTCTTAATCAAATATTTTATCTGATATATAAGGATATACATTATGCATATTCTATTTTATAAAACGAATGTATAGTCTAATTCTGGTTTTATTTTAACCAAAAAAATCGCCGTCATGTATCTGTCATTAACAATCTGTTCCGCATTTATTTTTCTTTTCCGTTTTGAAATCGCAAAGATTATTTTAAATTGTGTAAAACCTTGAAGAAGCTCTTTCGATATATCGTTTCGAAACTGGTTGCTATTTTTCTCTGTTCAAAGTATTGATTGTTTTCCAACAAAAGGAATTATTACAACATGTGAAGCAATTAGGATGCATAACAGCAACATCGTGCTTTCTTTTTCGGCCTCCAGATTTTTAATAATAAAATATTTTCTGCTTTTTCGTAAATTTATAAAAGCGTGTTTTTCAAAAACTTATTATTTTTATTATTTTCTATTTTTCAGCCGTTAATATATTTCATGAAACATTATTACAATTATTATGGAATTTTGTAATCGATTATTTTCAAATTCATTACCAGATGGTGCCTCTCATATAAATTCAAAATTAAACTAAATTTAGCGATTAACTGATAATTATGTTCAAATTAATGAAATATTGTATATTGTATAGACATCGAAAATATACACGTGTGCAAAATATACTGTACCGAATTTAATAAATCTAGCATTTCAGAAAGTAAATGAAAAATCGATTGCAAACTTCCATCTTTACAGACCTGAAAGAAGTCAAGATAATTAAAAGTGTGCAAAAAGTCCGTTGCCAAAACATCACTTAATTTTGGTTTCATGGATTTTTCTACATAGAGAAACAAAAAAATTCACCTAATAATTTTTTTCATATGCATCACTTAAACTGATATTTGGCTGTAAATGAAAATTGTTAATATTTATGGCACTCCTATACCGCTTACATTCCGTACTTATTATGCATAGCGACTGTGATTAAATTATTATACGACTAAGCTTCTTAATTATGCTTATCCTAGGATTTGATCACTTCATTATTATCATTCGTTTCCCCTTGTTCTGAAATCCACACTTCATTGAGAAAATTTCTCTTCTGTTGCTGCTTTTTAGATCATAATGAACAAATGTAGATAATATGTTGAATGTTGACACCTTAAAGTCATTTCAGCAGAAAACTGGTTTAATGTACCTATGAACCATGGATCACTTCCACTTGATAAAAGGGTGGCCTAGTGGTAAGGTCCGATTCGGGTACGAAGGGTTCCAGGCTCAAAAATCCGATTCCACTGAAGATCCTAGGTGCATGCGGGCCTGTTGCATGCTAAATCATAGTAGGGGCCCAAACGTCCTCCCATTGGTGTGATGCGGAAAAGATTCGCGGTGTATGCGGGCCTGTTGCAGGCCAAACGTCCTCCCATTGGTGTGATGCGGAAAAGATTCGCGGTGT
>BGPR01045846.1:0-12205 GCA_013235015.1 Araneus ventricosus | reverse complement strand
TTGTTTGTTATTTTCTTGGGATATTATGTTGTATTTTTGTATCTTCGGGAATATGATTTATCATTTAACTAGCCGTTCTACCTGTGGCTCCGATCGCTCTTATTTGTTCTATACATCTGAAAGAAAAAGCAAAACCCATATGCTTTTATATCACATAGTTTACAAGTTTTAATACACAACTCCTTAAGAACTTTTAGCATCCTAAATCCTAACTAATAATACCTAATTAATTACTACTTTAGCGGTTTCGAATAAACGACATTTTTGGAATTACCCTTTGGAGCTTATATGTAAAGATTGATTGGAGTTTTCATTCTAGAACATGCCATGAGAGAAACAAACTAGAAAACGGTAGATATGTTTGACATCAAACACTCATCCCAAATGATATGTCTGCAATTTGTTGGACAATCGTTTTGTCAGGCTTTTTTTTGTATTGCATAGTTAAGATTCTCAGTTTGAGCTAAGACCAGAAGCAACTGTAACGGAGAATGTGCTGTGCTGACACCATCCAAAAGTCTGATAGCTATTCTTGATGGAGCAACCAAAAGAGCTATATGACAGATTGAATTTCAGTAAATATCAAATTAATTAAAAAATGTTGTTTGCTCATGCTCCACATGAGACTCAGGTTCACCTTTCTTATCCCCATTACTTCATACGCTGTTGGCTGATATATTATTTGTTAATCAAGGTTTACTTGTTCCCCACCATACCTTGTCAAATATTCGCAGTTTGTAATAAGTTATAAATCTTTATTCAAAGCATTATGTATTCACTTATAGTCATGGTTAATGCACGCAATAACAACGTTTTCCCACTAATTGATACGCGTCTTGATATCAAATGCTACTAAGAACCAACCATTAAAAAATTCAGCAACTCTCAAATAAATATCACTACACAAGGATGCAAAGTGTGGACGATGGATTGTCAATATAAATAAAATTGTAAAATATTTTAGGTTGAGTTTATATTTTATGAAAATATATAAAATGTGTGTTTGTTTCAAATTTTGTGATCCGCATTCACACCTTACTATATTAAAGGTCTTGAGATCCAAATGATATGTCAGTAGTGGGTAACAGGGAAATATTCCTAATTCTAGATAATAAAAGAAGATGAAAAGAGACCAGAAGCTTTTATTTAGAAAATGTAAAGTTAAAGGGAAATTAAAGTGAAATTGTCGAAAGAAAGCAAATTAATTTTAACATTAACAAAAGCTTGTGAAAGATTAAAAAGTGAAATAGGTTTAAAACGACAAAAGAAAGTTATAAATTGTTTTTAAAATAATTTTGAAAATTGATTAAAAATCAAAGCAATAGTGTTTCGGAAGTGGAAAAAGTGCCGCTGAGAAGCTATCATTTTACTTTTATGATGGTTCAAAAATAGTTTTTGTGTGATGATATGTTTTGAAGGTTCTGCGGAAAAACGTTAAAAATTAGTCTTTTTACTCCCGCTAGAAACTTTTAAACAGAGTAGTTAATCCTTCCAGGTGCAAATCAGAATGCGTGCCAAATTTCTTTCTAAACAAACATTTCATGTTCTAGATATAAAGTGATAACATAATATTTGGATTTTGAGCTCTAATGATATGACAGTAATTGTTAATAGGGAAAAATAATGGCTGAAATATAGATATTAAGAAGGTAAAGAAAAAGAGGCCATAAACCTGTAGTTAGAAAAATGAAAAGGGTTTTTGTCCGTTGATACGTTTTAAAAAGTGTGATTTTGAAGGTGGTGCGAGAAAATAGGCAATGCAGCAAAAACTGATAAACTTACAAATGAACTATAATCTTATTCAATCAGATAAATTCTAAATAAACCTGTCATTTAAAAGACATATAAGCATTAAAAATTTGAAAGTGTTAAAATTTGAGACAAAATTAAGGCGAACTAGAGAAGTTAAGAACGATTTAAAAAAACATTGTTTAGAGGTAATTTACTGCGTCCGCATATTAAAAATTGCGAAATTCTTCGTGCTAAATTGAAAATGACTCGAGAAAGCAATTTAACGTTGGTAAGAGCACACGAATGGCAGATGTGTTTAGGTTTAATATTACAACAAACGAAAGCATTGTTATGAATTTTGTTTAAATTCATTTTTAAAAATGATTATAAAAATGGAAAAAAGTCATTCAGAAATGGAACAAGAATCACTGAAAAGCTGACTTTTGAAATTTTAAGAAGGTCTAAAAATAGTTTCTGTCTTATGACGTGTTTCAAAGTTATGTTTGAAAAATTTGATCCTTTGAACCCCCTTTCATCCCCCTTAGGTGGAGTTAGCAACTTTTAAATTGCGTAGTTAATCCTTCTAGGTGCTAAGGAACATGTGTGCCAAATGTCGTTCTAATTCGTCAAGAGGTGTGGAATTATATAAAGGTCAAACACATAGACAAACAGAAATTGAATTTTATATATAGAGATGTACTGCTGAATGTTCTAGTGATTGTTTTCTTTGCCAGTTTAGAAATTCAGTTGACCAAGGACGAAGCTAATTTTTTATAGATCCATTTCCAATCCATCGTTTACTTTATCAATTTTATGTTGAAAAACAAACAAGGGTTAAACAATTTCCCTACAATCTGGGAAACATTTGCATTTTAATGGTATTAACTAGACTAACATATATTCAAATGACAAAGAAATACAACATTCAAATCTTTAATCGAGCTACATTTACTTGAGACTGCAAAAACAGCGAAACACGAAAAATTTATTTCATCCTCTATGAAAGAAGACATCCCTTTATGTGAAGTTCTTTTCATCAAAACGGAATGAAAAATGTATAAAATATTCATGGAATAGCAGCTTTTTTCTTCCGTTCCAGAAGTGAACTCACAATCCTCAAATTCCATTTAATGCATTTAGCATTGTACGCAAGTTAAGACGAATGTCCCCGTTGTTAAGAGCGGAAAAGTACACCGAGGAAAACTTTTCATCTTTCATTTCACATCCATTGAAAGGAATTTCTATACTATTCAAGAAGAGAGCTTCGAACATTTTTTATCGAAACGCCTCCTTCAATTTTCTTTATATGTACCAATGCCTTTATGAATTTCTTCTCTAAGTCTAAATTCTTTCTTTCAGTTTTCTGTTTTACTACGACGCAATTTCAATAGAAGCTCAATTTCGACATTATTTCTAATTCTTGGGTCTATATCGGGCGACATTTTATATCTCTTCTTAAACCAAGTGATCCTTCTTTATTCTTTCAAAATGTGATGAATTTTTGTTTTAAGTTTTTCAGTAAATGAAACAGTTTGTATCTGATATGTAAAAACTAACATGGAATATTTCTTGAGTGTCAGGTTAGCTTTGACGGTGATGATTTAAATTTTGATTTTTCCAATGCTTTGATTCGTTTCTAATTATCTCCGATATAGAATATTTTGGCAGTTAGTTCAAAAGTGTGAAAATAGGACGCTAAAAGGAAATATCTAAATCCCTTAAAATAGTCAAACATTTGTCATATTTCAATTTTATTAAAAAAAAACCCAATAGTCAAATATTTGTCATATTTAAATACAATTAATTTTTTCATATTTTGATACTATTCTAAATTACTAAGAGTCAGACATTTTCTTTATTTCAATATTATTCTAAAAATCTACGAGTCCAAAGCCTTCCATATTCCGATGCTATTCTAACGATCTAACAGTCGTAAATTTCCCATATCATTACTATTTTCAAAATCTAATGGTAAAAAAATTGCCATAAATCAAAGTTAGTCTTAAAATGTAACAGTCAGACATTTTCGTAATTCAATACTACATATTTTAAAAATTTAACTGTCAAACATTTGTCATATTTCGATACTATTCAAAAAAATGTTACAGATGGTTGGAGTGATGTTTTTGTTCTTACACAATTTTGCTACTCCTTAAAATTCAATAGATCATAATTAAAGTTAATGAATGCAGATCTCAAACAAGAAAATAAACACTTTTTATCATATCCTTTAGCAATTATGCGAAAAAATGAATCTTTATAAAAAGTATGTCTAATTTTCTTAATTTAGTAGTTTTCCTTTGAAGACCTATGGAAGAAAATTTCACCAATACACATGATTAGAAGATCAAACACATATAAAATAATTTGAAATAGAAACTGAGAGAAATTAAAAACCACATTTCAAAAATCAAAACGCATACTTTAAACCATTTATATAATTTCTCGACTTTTCCTTATCTGGAATATGTAATATTAGAATTAGAATTCTAGATTCCTGTATGTATTACAAATCTATCAATGGTACTCTATATCTCAGCTTTATTTAATCTCTTTTATCTTTTATTAATCGAAACAAGTCGTGAAATTAGAATAAGTGCGATTGTTTAAAAATACATTTCATCAGTTATTTTTCCATTTGAATTTTATTTTGTAGACGCCAGATGTAATGATTATCGAGCAAAGAAAATGCAAATTCATCAGCAGGTTCTTATTTAAGACTCACTTAATATTCTAGACATAAGCGTTTTGTCGATTCTCACGTCGTTCCAGTTAATATTCATCTTCTGATAAAAAGAAATAAATATGAAATCTGTTATTTTTTTGCTTCATTCGTACGTTTTCTCTTTGTTTTCAATGCGAATATTCAGGCGAATTCATTTAAAAAATAATTATTGGTTTAGAATTCTAATTTGTGTTTAAAAGTTTATTTTAGTATTCATAGATTCTTTTCGAATTCTGAGACGGAAAGTTAAGACTTTGATGCCCTTCCCACTAATTTCAGACATAAATTTTGCATAATAGGATACTACTTAGAACTGATAAATTGAAATTTCTAAGAAGTTTCAATACAAATGAATAATGAGCTTTATCTTCAAGAAGAGTTAATTTTTTATTATATATATTCAAGTGAGTTCTGGCATTTGGCCGAATAAAAAAAAATTATATATATAAAAGAGCTCTTTTTCATGAGTATGAATGCCATTTAAGATGCACACCTAGACTGTTTGACCTACACGGACCAAATTTGGCACATTTATGGATTATTACAAAAGGGAGCTAATACCGTAAAATTATATTAGAATCGAATTAGATATTTAATTATTTTATTTTATTTGGTAAATTTGGCCGTTTTTGCCTATTTTCGACAACTTTCTTTTTTTATCATCATTATTTTCCATCTATATCCGTTGTTTAATTTATTAGTTCTTGCAATTTTTTTATTTTTATTTATTTCTCTTCATATTTCTTTATGAGCCTTATAAAAGGAAGTTGGTTTGATTAAAAGGTTTTATATTTTCTTTTACAAACGATTCGCTAGGCGAGCATTTGTGTTTTAATTTATAAACATCGAAAAAAATCCTTTTCTTGCATTTTTTTTCTCTTTTTTCCATCTTTTTTGGACAAAAAATATATGGATCACTTTTTTTTTTTGTCTTTTCGCCTTTTTTTTATTTTGAAACGTATATTTTTATTGACATTTTATTCGTCCTAAAGAGTTTTTAAAGTTTATATTTTTAATCAGTAATGCCGGGAAAATTCTTTACCCATGTGCCTTATTGTTTTGAAGCATAAAATTAATCCTCTTTTTCCAAACTTTTCGTGTTTTCTTTCAAAATATGCTGTTATAAGGTAATAAAAAGGCTAGATATGAAAATATATTACGTTTGTTGGGGAAAGTTAGAGACAATATTTGTTGATAAGAAACGAAGGCAGGCATATGAAAAAATATGGATCCCGAGCAACGCCGAGTTATCAGTTAGTTGTAATATAAAGTTACTAATGAAATATGGGAAAATACAAAGCAGTGTAAATGAAAAGTACTTTTTTTAAACGAAACTACATGGGTTTTCCAGGTATTTTATATACTTCAATTGCCAAATCAAAGAAAAATACATTTAGATAAATTCAGTATTAAAATAAGAAAAGTAAACTAGAGATAATTAAGGCTTAAAGGAAAACAGTTTACTTCTATTTGAGATACATGTTCCATTCCAAATGAAATGGATTTCTGGATATTTTGAAAATTTAAATTATGTTTAAAACCAAACTGAAATATATAAAAGACGTCATAAATTTGTTTTAATAATAGTTCCACTAATACGTTTCCTGCTTTTACAATTCTTTTCAGACGAGGAAAACTTTAAATAAAACTTTCAAAACTGTTATTAAAAGAGTATACTAGAATGCTGCAAGATATTTTTTAATATGTCTCCAAAGAAGTACATATGTTATATAGTTGAGTAAAATTACACTGACAAAAATTATTTATGTAAAAGATGGTGAATTATATTTAGCTATCTTTCACTTCTAAGGCATCGTGTAAGACTACATGTTCGCATCCTCTACTGGATTTAAAGTTGTTTATTGTTTCTGAACATTGATTTACAATAATGGCAGAAACAAAAATTCAAAACGTGGAACTTGCAGTCCTTCCTCACAAATGTTAAATATTAGAACATTTTGTTATGCTATACTTTACTAACGATAAGGGAATTGATTGCATGTTTTTATGTTCCAAGAACCAAATGTGGTTATACAGCGTCAACCAGCTCTAAGGGAGCTCATGTTATGCGTAAATTAACAATTTTTGTAAAATGAAAAGCGAGATAAATTGAAGATCGCGCGCATACCTGGTAAGCCAGTCGAAAGGTACATTCATATTATGTTCTGTTAAACCAAACAAAAAAAATTTCTTGGAGTAAAACAAAGAAATAAAAAATTGGCATTCCTTGTAAAAGAAATTAATATTTTCTTTCGACACTCCTTGGTCATCCTTAGATAAATTTCCTTTAATACTAAATTGCTGTAAACTTAGAGTGGATTTTTTAAAACCTACTTACATTAATCATTATCAAACACTCTATTCTATCACAAAGAACTCCTTTCTTTTATATGCAGAAAAGGCTGAGTATCTTCAACAGTAAAAATCCCAAACTCTAATGAAGTTATCAAGGGAGCCCTTTCCTGGAAAAGAATATCTGAAATATCCTTTTCTTGTGCACTCCAGATGGCATATATTGGACATAAAAGAAAAAGGGAAAAGAGAGGCAAAGGTAAGATAAAGATTGCCTCCCACTTAATCCGTAGCGAGGGAATGATGGGTCGTTATCCTGCGCTATCTCGGTTAGCGCCGGAAACGTGGAACGGCGTTTTACGACGCGGGCTCTGTCTACTCGCAATCAAAGTAACGGCCCAGGCATCGGAATTCAATCCGGGGAAGATTTTTGCCCCTTTTTGCGTTTTCCACTGCAACTGGTCATAAGCCACTCTGGGCTTCGATCTCTTCTTGGGTTCGTTGAGCAGAGATCCAAATGGAGGATTTAGCATTTTCGATTTCTGGGTTACTTTTCTGCCCTTTAAGGTAACCAGGGACCTTCAAAATCCCTTCCTTTTTAAAATTTTCAACTAATCAATTTTAAATTAAGCAGGTATTAATAGGAGCACTTTATAAGACAACACACAAAATTCCACAGCAATGTAATTTTTTTTATTTCAGCGTTATGGATATAAATGTAATTTTTAATAACAATTATTGACATTCATGATGAATGTTCCAGGTGCTTGACATTTTATATTATAAAAACATATATGGAAAATAATTTTTTATAATCATATCGAAGTTATTATATTTATTTGTGTTATTAAATTCTACATATTTTCTTCCATAGCAAATATTAAGCATATTTTTTTTTAACTAAATCAATAGTTTCGAGTCATTTTGTGTGTTCGTTTTGAAATTCCTTTCTGAAACATAAAAACTAATCCCAATTTTTGTTTGAAAAGGGTTTTGATTAACTAATAAAAAATTATAGAGATTCGAATAATTTTGGAGCGACTGGAACATTTAACATGAAGGCCATTTTTTATTAAAATTCACATTTATATCCGTACTTTATAAAAAAAATAAATATATTGGAGAGAAATTGTGTTTTGTCTTATATAGTGCTCTTATTAATGTCTTCAAAATTTCAAATTGATTGGTTGAAAATTTAAATATATATATATATAAAGGTGTCTTGGTCCCCTTAAAGAGGAACCAACGACGACTGAATGGTTTGCCCTTCCTGAGTTTCCCACGAAGCCAGAAGGAAGATTTCATGGATGACACTTCAATTTGTTAAAACTCAATTGACAACTTATTATATTTCATTAATTTTATATTTTAAAGAACTATTTTCAAAATACTGAGAACGATATTTTTATACTGCTCGTCTGTACTGCACTTTCATAATAAAAAAATGTCAAAAGTGATAAATTATGTAGAAATATTTTCTCATCTACTAAATCTATTTTACATGAAACATCTAAGTAATATCTGACAGTATGAAGATAGCGTCAACCTTAATGTCAAGGAAACTAGTGCAGGATATTTAACGGATTCATATAATATTTTCCAGGTGAAATCATTTTCTTCAAAATGAAAAATAGCTTCGATATGTGATGAAATTAACGAGATTATGCGCACAAAAGCATTGCAGACGACTCGAAATTCTCTGATGTTGAAATAATAATTATTTTATTGAATTTACAATGTTTAAATATCGTATCATAAAGTATGCATTCATTTGGTAAATAATATCATCATTTAATTAAAAGTACAAAAACAATTTATCTCACAGAATCTTCACCTGAAAAAACAGTTTTTTTTTTCTGTAGTCCAAATAATAAGCATTTCTTTCACTGATGGCTGCAATGAACACTATTCATTTATGCTAATTAATTAAAATTAATACAACTATTGGGATTTAAATTTTTGATAAGAAATAAATCATGTATGCTATCTTGAAATGGAAACATATCGTGAGCTGGTTTTCGGAATATTCAAGGCAGAAGATTTAAAAAACACAGGAATATAAAACTTCTTCTTGCAATGTGATAAATGTATCTTAATTCTGGTGGTGAATAGGTTGAAAAGTAGTTAAACAAAAGTTGTGCCTGTCCAATAAATGTTCTCTAATATAACTGTATTTATTTCTGCTTGCACCATTGAGAATGAAATGAAATCTTTTAATTACTGAATAAGGCTCGTTTCAAAGATAAAGACAAGATAAACTCAACCCAAGATATATGCCTGAAAATTTTAAATATTCTTTAAAACCTTTTGTCAACCATATAAATAGAATAGCATATCCATTTCCATGTAAAGTAAATGTTTGACGCATTATTTAAGTAAGTGCTCTTGGAACTCTATTTAAGTAATATTGAGGGTTTTATGTTATAGCTCATCCCCTTAAGTTTCGCACCTATCATATTCATGTGCATCTAATTATCTCATTATTTTTAGGCTTATAAACTAAATTTCAGCATCAATTACCTTTATAATTTGACACAAAAATTACGTAGAATGTATAAACATCTCAAGTGCTCTATGTCTTCTTAGACGAATGAAGGAAGGGCCATTTTATTAGATAACACAAGAAATACGATCCTTAAGGGGTTAAAATACCATATCAGCAGAGTGATGTTTACATAATATAGTAGAAGCTGACACTATTTATTTACAATAAACATTTTAAAACCAATTTATAATGCATTTATATCATGCATTTCAAAGGCAATTAATTTGAGTAGATCTTCCTGCAGTTAATCCTTTCTATGTAAACATTTTAAAGTCAGTTAAATTGTACTCCTATTAATGTATTTCCCATGAGAAAATCCCCATATTTCAATATATAATTTATTAGTTCCATGTATTTAAATTCTGAATTTATGAGCGATTAATTAAATGTAGAGTGTATTCAAAAGTTACAGAAGTAAGTCTAACCAAATCACAATATAACATTCAATTAATTCATTGCACAAGAAAATGAATGGATGTTTAATAAAGTCGCTCTTCTCAGAGCGTTTGTGACAGGTTTATTTTTTTATTAAAATACGAAAACCACGAATTATTTTACGATTGATGAATTCAACAAATCCACGCCAATAGTCAAACAAGTTTTACAAAGTAAATGTTAATTCCTTAGATAAATGAATACTAGTTACATAAATAGAGTTTCCAGATGATCCAAAACCTACCGCTTAAATCCCTCAAAATCTGTGAGGAATAATTAAAGCAAACAAAAGGTACGAAACAACAGAGACAGCAGCAGCATTCTGGATCTAATTACTGAGAACTCTGAATTACAGTTGAGCTCTGAACGGCCCGGTCGCTAAAGAATTTTACTCCCGAGTTCCATATTCCCATTAAGAGTATTAAGATTAATTAATGCGTGGAAATGTAAAGCTCATTAGTATGACACGTCCATGCATATCGTTAATCAGAGACTTCGTAATATTCGCCGGCTGCTACGACGGACTATGACTTCGCGAGAAAAGTTCTTCCTTCCTTCTCGCTGTCTTTTGCGCACAGTTCTCGTTCTGTTCTAGATTTGTGACTTTCAGCACCTCTTGGAAGCAAGACTTCCAGTAATATGTACATGTCACCTCTGTTCACACTCTGTCGTTAAAAAAGTTCGGAAGAATCTTAGATTCCCCAACAGTTACCGCAACACAACCTATATTTTTTGAAATTTCAAAGAGGAAGAAAATACTCAATTTTTTCGCAACTAATAATGAATATTTCTGATTTTTTTAACATCTGATATGAACACGAGAACGCATGGTCCTACCAGATGTGAAAAAAATTCAAAATGTTCGTTTATTGGTCGCGAAAAATCCAACTTTTTCTTCCTGTTTGAAATTTCCAAAAATTGAGATAGGTGATGTTGTTTGTTAAGCGACGATATGCTGCTAGGAATGTTGACATAGAAAGTATATGGTAAATGGATTCGTATGTAGCCTCACTGAACCGCGTATTATTATGAATAATATTCAATGGTAATGGGAGTGGTAAAAATTTTAATATATTTTCTTAATTTAAATAAAGTTCTTGAATATGTAAATATTTTCATATGTAGTCGCTATTAATAGAAAAACACCCGGTGCTAAAACATCTATTCTGTAACCATTATACTACTCTGTGTAAATATTGTATTAAAGAATTGATAATTAAATTATATATTAAAACGAAATACTTGTTTTATGATTTTATCCCGACGTTTTCACGAAAAATCTATGTCGCCCTGTGTTTCATAATAGTAATTTCATTGTATAACATTAATTTCCTTTATCATGACTGTTCTTTTGGTTTTTTATCTAAATTCCACACTTCAGAACAGATTTTTCTATTGAAGTATTTTTGACACTTGCTCTGTCAGTATTTTACATCAATATGAAGTGAAGATTAACAATCAATTTTTTTAACGAAATATCAAAATAATTTACTAATAAGCTGCTTTCTACAAGAAGTACATGGCAAAAATGAAAATCATTTACTACAAATAAGTGACCTTTCTGATGATTCTGATATTTATTATGTCAGTAAATGAGATTTTCGTAAAAAAGTTTTTAAAAAATCTTCTGTCAGTACTCGCATGTTTTCAAGATACTGTTTTCAACTATTCCAGCTGTATTTATTGTCGTCGAAATGTTCGTTGACTTTCAAATAATTACTTTAAAGTACTTTTGGGGAAATGGGGATGTGTGCTTATGTCACCAAATTTGTATACATTCCACCGCTTAAGTTACAGAGGTATATCTCAGAAAACTGAGTGCAGTATGCTCATGTGTTACAGGGAATGAAGATGAGTATTTCAAACACGATCGAAACACACATCTCACCTTGTTTTAAAGCGAGCATCTTCAAGGGTTTCAAATCCAATATTTGCGAAGATACCACTTCAGGATTTCCTTCTTAATGTCAACGAATATTTTCGTTACCTGCATGGTAAGTTCTTGAACTGTGATACCAGAAAGAGTTTACTTTGGCTACTTACAACAGACATTGGAAGACTTCGAAGGTCATGTTAAATATTGACTGTATTCGGGATAGTCAACTCTGTGGTGTCCGAGGTTCCAACTCTCTAAAGGTTTTGATGAGACTTTAAAAGAGACAGAATGGTCTAATCACGCGAGTGCATTTTTTGAATTTATTATCTTCTAAATATTGTCATATTACTAGATATGCTAATATGAGGAAACACGTGGTATTTTGCTTATTGCGGACTGTAGATTGTGCTGTTCAGATTAATTTAGCGTGTTATTGTAGCAATTTACACATTAAATTAATCTGAATAGAATAAAAATGTAATTGATTCATAATATTTAAATTAATTCTTAATATTAATAAATATTCAAATACTATATTATTAAAACTCATTTCATTTTAATTATTCAAAAATGTATCAAATTTAAATTTTAAAAATGTTTT
>BGPR01045845.1:0-12205 GCA_013235015.1 Araneus ventricosus | reverse complement strand
ATATAAGAATAGTAAGTTTAAAATGTTTTTCAAAACATTCATCAAATCTGATTTAAATTATTTACCAATTTGTAATATTTTAAAATATGATTTTCGCTTTTGTAGGTGAAATAAAAAAATTTTGTTTCATTTTTGCTTTATTGCGGTAAAATTTCAAAATGCTTATCATGTGGTACAATTTGACGAAATGTGCATTATTTTTGTATTCCCGAACCTTGATAGATTAATTCCCGAATAATATGACTTGGTAATTAAATGCATTTTTAAAGAAATTCATTAATCTTTCGTTATTACTGTCGAAATGCATTATTTATTGTCAATATCATTAATTTTTTGGAACTGATATAATAATTTAAAGGAGCTTTCCAGTAAAAAAAAATTAAGTTTAAAATCAAATTTTTCAAATAATTAACAGTGGTAACTAACTCAACCCCTAATGATTGAGGCAGCTTCGTTTCATTTAGTAGTTTTATCACAATATTTCATTTTATAATCCTAAAAATTTCAATTATTTCCCTATTGAACCTTTCATTTTCGTGGATCAATAAATTGTAGGATTTAATATTTATACCTGTTTTCATTAATGATCTCCGAAAAATTATATGTTAACTCTAATTCGAGGTCATGTCCTGCAATTTTTTACTTTTTGCTCGTTTCCCTTTTTTTTTGTTGAAAATATTGTAAACCGACAAAAGTCTAGATATATTTAAACAAATGAGCAGTAATAAACGGAGAATAAATCTCACTGATGTGTTTGGCTTCGTCGGACGATTGTAATGGTACTGGACACAATATATCTAAGCAGTCCCTTTCCATACCTCAACTGGTGGAAATTTCATTGATTCTTTAAGCGATGCCATAGCAGCTTTCGCAATAGTCTAACTATTTCACATTTGAACTTTAGCCGATACAAATTATCAGGCCGATAAATTCTATCGAAGTTTATAATGTCTGATAATATTAATTTTTATATCTACAGTGCCGAAACATTATTTGAAATCTTGTTTCTTTTAACCCGGGAGAACGCGCAGCGGGTCTACAAGGCCCGAAGACAGCACAAATTTATTACAGAAAATTAACCCCTCAACGGAAAGCTACCAGAATCACAGTAACTATGTTAAAGGTCATTTATTTGCTGACCACATGTATTTCAAGAATTTATCCTCATTTGTTATCTCAGAAAACAGATGGTTGTGGCTCTCAAGCCAGATGCGCGCTCGTGTATATGTGTTGGATTGCTAAATAGAACAGATGGATTGAGACTATGTATCGCTATTCGAATAACAAACATGAAATGGAAAGACTAGTAACGCTATTAGCTGAAGTACCAACTAATTAAGAATTGATTACTGATGAAAATAAAGAAATTATTGATGTTGAATTAGAGATCATAAGTTGAATTCTGAAGGGAATTAGACAATTGATCTTATATTTTTGAATTTAGAAGTCTGGAGTTAAAATGTTGTAGTCAATGGTAAGATCGCTTCAATTAAAAAATAGTGTAAGCAGGAACTTCTCAAAAATATGAGAACCTTCACACAACATCGTGATAAGACTGCTCGAATGTTTTGATGAAGCAAAAATTGTGTAATGGGTTCAAAATTATTGAAAATGTTTATCGAGGAGACAGAAATGTATTAATACCTATATACAGACGAATTCAGGAAATTTTTGACGGTAAAGCCAATCTTTTCATCAATACTTTGGAAGTACCAGCATTCATTGATGTTCCTCATTTAAATACACAGCTCATAAGAGATTTATCCGAAAATAATTTTTTAATACTTAATACTCTGTACACCATCACAATAAATACTTCCTATTAAATAAAATGTATTTTTCTGCGCGTTTTGTTATGAAAACAGAATCCGGGGCCTACGAAACCGGACGGCATTTGGGCAGTGTGATTCAGTATAAAATTTATGGTAATGAGTTATGAATTAGCGAGAAGTTATTTAAACTTTTCTTTTGGAGATCTCCAGTTCTGCAGCAATCTGAAATCTAAATAAATACGAAAATTTTTTTAAAAACACAAGACATAATAATTTTTTTCAAAATTTTATATAAAAAATAGGTATATAATTTTACCATAAAAATATATTCAATGGCAAAAATAAAATTCAGATTCTTATAGCCACATTACCTGCAAGGTCACTCTAAATATTCTTAATATTCTTTGTGTCTTCCTGAGGATTTTCTTCCCACTATTCTTGACCTTGAACTTCTGATTGTAAAATGTTTCTGCAGAAAACCAATTTGCCAACAATCTCTCAATTTGGTTCAAAATACTTCGTCAGTAATTTTGTTCAAAATGACAGAGTTTTAGAGGGTTCACGATTAAGCCTAGAATCATGACTCTGACCTTACTGGTAGTGATATTTTTCCTTCTCTTCACAACTTATTGTCTTTAACCTGGCTCAGATCTATGAAAGCCTCTAATATCACCAATATTTCATTATTTTGTATCGTTATAAAAAATTCTTTTTCGGGACAAATTTGAAATGGCATATAGCAGGCAGTTTTATGAAATTGCTGCTGATTTCCATCCAATCATAATCGTGATATCTCTCTCTAACATTTAAACTGTCCCACTTGCGGAAAGAATTTCTTCTCAACTTCGAATTCATGCAAGCACACGGAATGAGGGAATAAAAGAATGTTCTGGATTATGAACTCTATCCTCTTAGGGTTCTTAAGGGTTGCTTAGCGAACAACATTAAAGCATAATGAACAGTGTTTTGTTATTGCTGCGGCCTCCACACCTATCATCCATACATATCAGGAGCTTAACACCTATGAAGTCCGTGTTCTGCAGCCAGTGAAACAAAGCTGATGAAATTTCATTGTAAGCTTCTGGGAATTTATGCCCCCATCAAGTGTATATGCATTCTTTATTGTTGGTAAAGGGATCTTGAAAAGAGACGAGTGCGATGGTGGAGTTATAGAGGCACAAATATCTACTATAATTTGCCAACACAACAAGGATTTTAGCTAGGAAAAGTTTTTCGGCAATCAAAGAGTAAGATAATTAGGCCCTCCATCTTTTCTATTCTAAGAAAAAAAACGCAGCTCGTGCATGTAATGCATCGTGGATTTAATTATAAATGTCTGCTTCTCTACGTCAATATTAGCTGATTTGATTATCTCATTCATTTGTAAGCATTTAGAACAAACATCAACGCTTGGCGAACCAAAAACCAATATTGGCGCTGGTGTTAAATATATTTTTGAAGTACCAGAAAATAACTATGACGGACATCAACAATCTTCCTGAATCTAATTCGTCAACGCCCGCAGTCTCGAAATGTCTTTGTTTTATCAAAACGTACATTGTCTTCGCACTAAAACTAAAGATTTTTTTAGTTCTGTGGCTTCTGACGATCAAGATGTTATTTCAATTACCGATACATGGCTTTCTGAATATATGGATTCCTTGGAACTTTTTGACGATAGATACCTGGTATTCCGAAGGGACCGTGGTTCCTCATCCAATTATTGCAGACGTGGTGGTGGTTTTCTAATAGCTATCAAAAAGTGTTTGTGTCCCTGTAATTTCGATTTGCCGGATTGCATCTCTGAGCTGTCTGGATTTCAATCAAATTAAATCGCAAACAAGAAATGCTTGTTTGTGTTGTTTATTTACCGGCTTTCTCTCATGCCTACACGTATCTATAATTTTTGACTCTTTTGAAAGATTTCGAATTTTAGATTTCATTTTCATCTGTGGTAATTTTAATTTATTTATATATGAAGAGTTTGGTGATCACAAGAACGCAATTGTAAATGAATTATCCAATTTTATAATTTTTTATAATTTAGGATAATTTAGCAATACTCTTAATTGTAATAATATATTTATGGGTTTGATTTTAACTGATATTGATTTTAGTCATATTTCTGTCTGGTACAGTGATAGTCCTTTTGTTTCCGAGGACAAACATCACCCTGCTATGTCAGTTTCCCTATGTTTTGTAGTTGTCCACCTCAATAAGAGGAATGTGAATATCCTGCCTTCTGGCACTCAATTGAAACTAGGAGATTCTTAAAAATGAAAGCCTTGGTCCGTAGGCTAAATTTAAAAGGTGAATATCCTGAGTCAGCTTATGAATTTAGAACTTTCCGCTCTGTTGTTAAGTATAATATCCAAAAGGATAATAATGCATATTTGCATTTCACGGAAAATATTCAAATTTCGAATCCTAAAAAATTTGGGTTTTATTTAAAAAATAAGAAAAAACTATTCACTAAAAGTTTATATTAAATGAACGTGCGTTCAGAAAATGATAGCGATATAGTAAATGCTTTTGCTGGCCTTTTTAAATCTGTTTTCAAGCTTACCACAGAGCATGACAAAAATGACGAGTTCAAGAGCAACTGCATCGGTGATCTTGTTAAATCCGACAGCGATATTTATGATGATGTGCGATCAGGGAGTTAAAACCTTCCCTAACTGTTTGTGTAGATAAAATTCCTTCCTTTATTATTAAGGGATGTGCAGAGTTTTTCATTGATCACCTTCTTATTTTGTGCAACCTGACGTTGAGAACAAATGTATTTCCTCATGTCTGGAAGCAAACAAGGATTTTTCCTGTTTTTGAAAAAGGCGCTGCACAGGATGGTAAAAATTATCGACCCATTTGTATTTTAAGTCCTATGTGTGAGATTTTAGAAAGTGTAATCTATAAAAAACTTTTCCACCAAATTTAAAACCTAATTTCTTGATATCAACAGGGGTTCATTCCTAAATGCTCATCATAATCTAATTTATTAATCGGACAATCTGTTTTTTTAATTATGCAGTTTCACCTGAGTTTTCTCGTAATTCCGGTGTCCCACAGGGCTGTAATATTCCCTCTATTCTTTTTATTTTATTCATTAATGACCTTACTTGTGTTTTTAAGTTCTCTGAGTATCTTTTATTTGCTAACGAATTGAAATTGTTTAGTTTAATGCGTTCCAATTTAGACGCTGTTCTTTTACAAAGATATCTCGATTATCTTTTTAAGTGGAGCACAGACAAGAAGTTACACCTGAACATTCAAAAATGTAGTATTCTTAGGTAGATGGGATATTGGGGTAAGACGACGAAAAGTGTAAGATGACGAATTGAATTTTTCTCTAAATGACCCGATTCTCATCATCAGAGACAAATAGCAACCAGCTGCCCGTGTTACACCACAAGATTCCACCAGGTTGTTAGTGTGATTCACAGTAAGCGGTATTGTGTTTTTGAGTTGTTCTTACCAAATTTTGGTTTCTGCTTGGTAAGGGATAGTTTTCAAGGGGTAAATATTTTTAGTTTAAATATGTGATATTCGTAAAGAGCTGATCAAAATGTGTTCAATGATGTATTATTTTAAATTTTCAGATGAGCTGATGTCTGAAAGACATCAGCTCATCTGAAAATGTTTGTTGTGTGAATGTTGTTTTGAAATAAAAATGTGAATTCCGGGAAGTTGACGAATTGGCTGGAGTACGTTGACGAACCCCTCCACGTTGATTCATGAGCTCGTCCTGCTACCTGTCTGCCACTTTCCCTTCATGCACCTTACTTGAACTGCAGTGAAAAATTAGTATCTCAGCAAAAAAGGAGAAAGAGAAAAAAGAAGATAAACAAAAAGTGTGACAGTTGAATGTGGCAGAAAATAATAAATCTAAACGCAACACACTTGCTTAAAATTTTACAAAAAAAAGAAGAAAGTACCTAAGCGACACCTCGACTTATAATCATCTGAATCTGAAGACTAAACTTATTCAGCTGAATTTCCCTTACTTGACGCTGATGACTATCTGGATCCAGAGGACTTCGATAATTAAGAATACGTGATTTGCTGTGAGCAAATCAAACGAAATTGGGATTCCAATATTTTGTGTGTAAGTTCTGGACCCATGCAGCCTGTCTGTGACAAAATCCAAGAACATGGCGATATGATTTTTGTTGTTATTCATTTCATTTCTTAAGATTTGTATCTAATATTTCGATTGATTTTAATTTCATACGCTTTATGCAGTTACTTTAGTCCGATTATGTTTTTTTTTCTGTTATGTGCAATACGTTGTGATCAAGATATGAATACTCTTAATAACTTTAGTGCTTAACTACAGAGAAGTTTTAAAAAGTTTAATATTTTTTGAAAAACAGACTAATTTCGCCACTTTTTAGAAATTTAAAGGCTGTAGCCGTAGTGGTAGATATCATTGACATTAATAATTTTTTTTACACATTTAATTTCTCATAAATTCGCTTATTTTCCCGCTGTATACCAATATGAAATTTTTTTATTGCTTGTATGTATAGCAGTACGACCCACCCTACTGCAGACACGATTGGAATTTTGGCACTATGCATTTTTCAAAAAGCTGTAATAAATTCGACAAGAGTAAAATTAGTTTTAAAATCATCAGCCACAAGATACCCTAAAAACTATTAAATGTCCTTTGCAAATGAAAAAGTTTTTTTTCTTCTCCAGTGTTATTGAAAGAAGTGCAAATTATTTTTAAACGATGTAAATATAGTTTTGAAATCCTTTTTAAAAGAAAGCACTAGGTGGTCACACTTTGAGAACAAGTGTTTGGATATAGAGATCAACATTTAAATATTTTAACAATAGACTGTTTGTCCTTACACTGAATTAAAGGGAGTAACAAAACAAAAATCTTATTATATCTTTGGATAGGAAATTTGTTTGGCTACTATTTGCTGTGATAGTTTTTAAATATAGTTTAAAAGTAAGTTTAGGGGAATATTTTTTGGTTCTTGACCAAAACAAACAGTTGCTTAAATTGTACCTTTTAAATCAATATTATTACAGTCACGAACTAGATGAACAGCCAAAAAGCAGTTATAATCACTGATATTCCTCCTAAATTGGAAGTGAATAAGCCAATGCAAATATAAAAGAAGTCGTAAATACCATTAATGGCATCAAATGCTAGTTCAAAACGAGCAAAAACCAAGTTTACATTGTTTCGTATCATAAGTGAGGAAAAAAGAAAACAAAATTGAACTGATACAGTGCATAAAATGGCATGCATTGTGAGCTCACGGGAATTTGAGAATCAAAAATATTTTTGCTTTAGATTTGAATTGAGAAATTGGTGGTCCAATTTGGGCAGGCAGTTTCCTTAATTATACCTATGACATAATTTTATAGCTGTTTTTTCCCTACATTAAATTGTATTTCATAAAAATTAATTACATTCTTCTGCAGATACAAAAATCTACCTATTTGTTTTTATTTAAAATTATTTTCTATCACTGAACATTCAAAGCCGTACACTATAAAGATTATTTATTCCTGTAAAGATCCAAAAATATTTGTAAAAGCTTCGGAAGAGCTGCTCTGTCGACGCTGATTTGAAAGCTGAGATTATGGTTGAGATCATGCGAATTCCTCTCCGGTCTTACGGCGACACGAGAGGTTCTTCGCCGTTTTCTAGCGGCGGCCGTTTCCCTCAGCAGCAATTCTATAAAGTATTTTGTAGGAAGTATGTTTCTCACTTTTCATTCTATGAAACGCAGAAAAAAATTCATACTTGCAGCTAGAAGTTGTTATTTTATATCAGAATTAAAAGAAGTCATTAAAATAAAATAAAATGGACTTGATTTTTTGTTTCCGACTGAATGAAAAGTGTGAAATAATGCTTTTCACGAATTGTGCAATCAGCATCAAAACGTTATGCTGTGATGTTCATACATTTTTCTATAACAATGTGTAAGAATATTTTTTAATATGTCAAACTGCTCTTTAGTAAGCAGTGCAAAGAAATGATGAAAGATGTTCACTTTTTAAAATTTGTGAATGTCGCATTCGATGCATCATTTCAGCGTCAGTAGAGAACATTTTATGTAATGGAAAAACTGTTCATCGGAAAAAGCTGAAACTTTTCATGGCTGCATAAGATTATATTCTCCATCGGTCAAAATTTAGCTGTGTTGTTTTTTAAAAATTCAATGATAAGTATTGTGGTAAAATGTTTCGAAAATATCATATTATTATCACACGAATATTCCGAGTCTATAACTACACTGTTTCTCGTGATATCAATAAAAATTAAAAATTTTACTTCAACTTTATGGACACGAAATTTCATTTGCTCATAATTTCGAAACGAAGAGAGCTAAAATTGTGAAATTTGGTAAGCAAGCATTTATCTCCACGAAGTTTTAAAATTCTTGGAAGAAAAATTGATTTTGCCGTTGGAAATATGGAAGTTGGTTCGATTGAATATGTTGCAGACTCCTTTTAAAATTATTAGAGATTAAATATGTTATTAGATGATATTTGTTATCCTTTGGTTTAATATATGATGAAAACAGCATAATGGGTTGTTCGGTTTTTTTCGCACCTGTATATTAGAAACTGAATTCTTGATTAAATGCTATCCAACAATTGAACGAAAGGTTAAAATTATTGTTCAATTAAATATATCGCACCACTTTCAAAATTAAAAAATATTCTTGATAAACTACATGGAGCGATGATTTTTGTTTTTTGTTCCTTCGATGAACATTTTATCTAGAAGCCCAGATAGCTCTCTGCTATCGAGGCTGTTTAAACATTAGCCGCTCGTTTGGAAATTCTTAACCGGTTGAACAGCTTAGTATAACTCGTTCTTGCATTGTAACATAGTTATTTACTTTTTAATATTATTCTTATTATGTTTATGATTACTTTATTCATTAGTACCACTAATTGTTTATTTTTTAATACTATATAAAATACTGTTAAATATTAATCACTTGTGTTATGTTTATGATAAATATAGTCGTTCTCGCTCGCTGTGTTTAGACTAAATTTTTCTTAATTTGAATTTTTGGATAACCTCAATTTTCGATGTAGTCACACCAGCTTCCAATTACCCAACTTCGAATATTTTACTCCATATTCAGTTTAAAACTTTTTTGTGAAACTATTTTTTCGATTCTTACTTCAGGATATTTCAACATTAATATTAAAATGACTTTCTTTCTGAACTTTTCGACTCCATGAATGTTGGGTAGCTAATAATACTTATTCAACAATTATACCCAAAGCAAACGCGCGGGAATGATCTACCATAGACTTTCTTAATGAATACTCCCAAGCAAAGCTGTCACCCCATCCCCTCCGAACAAATATTGCTCGCCTTATCACACTACCTTCGGACGGCCTATCACACAACGAGTACTCATTTATATTGCTCTCGGAGATTGCGGTGATTCAAAAGGGCGACATTACAAGCGGAAATATAAAACGCAAAGCGTGGGCCAATATAGAAATTGGCACGTTTTGTGCATTGTAGTGTGATGACGAAAACGAAGTAAAGATTTTGAACGCCTTTTTTTAGACCGGTTGGAACCATTATAAGAAAACCAGAACTGAACTGGCACCTCCTTCTCCATGTTTCTTCACCACAGGAGCGGGAGATCGTTTGGCCCCTATGTATGATTTAATGGACAACACACCCACAAACACTGCCAATCTTAAGTGGATTGGGGTTTCAAATTCGAAACCTTGCCTCTCGCCACCGCGGTCTTGTTCAGCATACAGGAGAAGCTCCTGCGCCAGACAAAATAACAAATATATATGTACTTTCTTCTTAGAGTCATAGATACCACCTCAGGGTTCAGCAGAGACGGCTTTAAAAGGATTAAATAACGGACGATTTCCACATAGTCGTTACTGAGGACATACCTTACATGAATGACACTTTTATGTTCCTAGTGTTAGTAAAGTAATTTCGCACTGCTTATGATTTGTTCATGTTTATATTTAATTATAGGAGAGAGACGCCAAATTTGGAAAGAACGGACGATTAGAGCTTGCTGTGGATGTTGATTGAAGGACCTTCCCAGAGGCAGCAATTGAAATTGTCTAATATCGTCTGCAATAGTGATGTTCAAACCTTCATATATTACTGATACTGGATTTCTCACCTGAAAATATGTTTGATTTTATTATGTTTCTCTATCTACAACAGATGTACCACTACGGGTACGCATCAGACTAATTGGAGTAGAGGAAAGTTATATTCCTACTGTCGAAAAACACAAAACATTTGGGATTCAAATGAAGAAAGACGGTAAATATTTCCAAAGATTTCAGCTTTAAAGCAATGAAATATTTATTAATTTTCACGAAGAAAGAACTTGCAGAAAGAGCATTTTCATATTACGAAAAAACAACTTACTTTGACGAAATTCCAGTCACGAGATAATATCTGCCTTAATTTGAACCTACTTTTATAAAACTGAACTTCTTGAAACAAGCTCAATGATTGTAATGAAGTTGTCTTGCACTTGAATAGTTGATCATCACGATAAGCATTTGTTAGACGTCATAATTAATACAACATAATTTAATGTGAAATTACTTTAATATTATTTTATTACTGTTATGTTGAACTAATCGTATTACCAGCATGAGATGAAACCTAGAATTGAAAACATAGTAACTGCTAATTAGTTAATTCGAGTTGTTTTACTTAAACTAACCTTAGCTCTTCACATTACTAAGAAAAAATTTCTTTGTTCTGCTGATTGTAGGGAGAGATATGATATTGGGTTTAATCCAATATAATCAGTGGGAGTGATCTGCCCTAGACTTTCTTGCATACTTCCTAACAAAGGTGTCCCCCGCATAAAAATAGCGAACCTAAGGAAAGGTCCCGAAATCGGAATATTTATGTACGGTAATTATTATACCCTAAGTCTTGCCCTCATAGCCCGTGGCAACATATAAAGATAATAAGACAAGCGGAAATAAAATAGGTCAAGCCGGAGTGAAACGTTCCAAGCACGAATATGCGCCAAGAAGGAAATACGCAAATACGCAATATTCCCTTGCGTCTTGGTATGATGAAAAAAACGAATTTGAAATTTTAACTTGAATCAAAATATACTTGGAGAGAGTAATATTAATATTCTCGGATAAGTTAGGAACAAACCCGTATAAAATCTGAAATATTATTATTTCGAGTTTCAAATTCAAATATTCTTGTTTTTCAAACCTGGCGGAGAGTTTTAAAATCCCTCACATGAAATAGAGAAAGAAAAAGAAAACATAATTCTATGTGGGTGTTCGAAATCTCATATATAGAGCCACCGGTCAATATCGAGATTATTTTCCGTTGACGGTAACTGTTGTAAAAGTTTCATTCAGATATATCTTTTAGGCCTTGCTTGACATTTTTTTGAATTAATTAAGTACCACTATTTCTGAAAGACTGACTAGAAAGAATATTGGACGGTGATAAAACATTATTTTCTAAAAGGTAAAGCGACTCAGGAAACCAAATTTTAATTTTATAAACATTATGGTGACAGTGCTCTTTCGATTAGAACAGTTTGGAAACATTTTTGTAACTTTCGAAAAGAACAATTGTTGAAAAAGTCAGATACACTGGAAACTGATTGCCTCATTCGAATGTCGATTCAGAAAATTCAAACACAATGTCTAAGTTGCTGATATCATTTATACATGTATTATCGGTCTGGGAATTCTTCAAAAATATAACTTTACTTTAGACTTGGAAAGGAACAAGATACTGACAGGAAAAAAGGAAGTTCCCTTGTTTTGAGCCAGTGAACAGCATTCTAAGTTAGACTCTGTATTGGAAAAGGAGAGGCATATAATACTAGCAAGATCAGAATGTCTTATCCAGGCACCTGCCGAAGGCTCAGGACAATTTAAGTAAGCCGTTACGATTTTTTCTAGCCGAGTCTTCGAAAAATGTGGCCTAGTGGCGGCCACATTGATTTAAAAAGGGAAGCTATCCCTGTTTGAGTTCTGAGTTTTGAAAATATTCCCAAGACTCTGGACAAATGAGCTGTTATTGCGACGTGTGAACAAATAGTGGATATCGCCATTCGTCCTTAAGAATGTTACAAAGCATAACATCTCCTGTCTATCTTGCAGAATCTTGAAACACTTTATGAAGAACAGCTGAAAAAAGTGCAAAAATTACTTAACGAATCTCACAACTTGTTGTTGTTTCCTACCTGTGATGTTGATGACGGCCGTTGTAATGTAACCCAACATAAAATTAGCACTATTGATCATCCACCAATTAAGTAATATTCAAGAAGTTTGCCTCTTGAAAAGAAAGAAGATGCCGAGCGTCTCATTAAAAAATTATTGACAGTAGAATAAACGACACCTTGGATGCTTTGAATAGAAGCCAATGGGTCTCTACATTGAACCTGAAAGGGGATACTTACAAG
>BGPR01045844.1:0-12206 GCA_013235015.1 Araneus ventricosus | reverse complement strand
TTGTTTGTTATTTTCTTGGGATATTATGTTGTATTTTTGTATCTTCGGGAATATGATTTATCATTTAACTAGCCGTTCTACCTGTGGCTCCGATCGCTCTTATTTGTTCTATACATCTGAAAGAAAAAGCAAAACCCATATGCTTTTATATCACATAGTTTACAAGTTTTAATACACAACTCCTTAAGAACTTTTAGCATCCTAAATCCTAACTAATAATACCTAATTAATTACTACTTTAGCGGTTTCGAATAAACGACATTTTTGGAATTACCCTTTGGAGCTTATATGTAAAGATTGATTGGAGTTTTCATTCTAGAACATGCCATGAGAGAAACAAACTAGAAAACGGTAGATATGTTTGACATCATACACTCATCCCAAATGATATGTCTGCAATTTGTTGGACAATCGTTTTGTCAGGCTTTTTTTTGTATTGCATAGTTAAGATTCTCAGTTTGAGCTAAGACCAGAAGCAACTGTAACGGAGAATGTGCTGTGCTGACACCATCCAAAAGTCTGATAGCTATTCTTGATGGAGCAACCAAAAGAGCTATATGACAGATTGAATTTCAGTAAATATCAAATTAATTAAAAAATGTTGTTTGCTCATGCTCCACATGAGACTCAGGTTCACCTTTCTTATCCCCATTACTTCATACGCTGTTGGCTGATATATTATTTGTTAATCAAGGTTTACTTGTTCCCCACCATTCCTTGTCAAATATTCGCTGTTTGTAATAAGTTATAAATCTTTATTCAAAGCATTATGTATTCACTTATAGTCATGGTTAATGCACGCAATAACAACGTTTTCCCACTAATTGATACGCGTCTTGATATCAAATGCTACTAAGAACCAACCATTACAAAATTCAGCAACTCTCAAATAAATATCACTACACAAGGATGCAAAGTGTGGACGATGGATTGTCAATATAAATAAAATTGTAAAATATTTTAGGTTGAGTTTATATTTTATGAAAATATATAAAATGTGTGTTTGTTTCAAATTTTGTGATCCGCATTCACACCTTACTATATTAAAGGTCTTGAGATCCAAATGATATGTCAGTAGTGGGTAACAGGGAAATATTCCTAATTCTAGATAATAAAAGAAGATGAAAAGAGACCAGAAGCTTTTATTTAGAAAATGTAAAGTTAAAGGGAAATTAAAGTGAAATTGTCGAAAGAAAGCAAATTAATTTTAACATTAACAAAAGCTTGTGAAAGATTAAAAAGTGAAATAGGTTTAAAACGACAAAAGAAAGTTATAAATTGTTTTTAAAATAATTTTGAAAATTGATTAAAAATCAAAGCAATAGTGTTTCGGAAGTGGAAAAAGTGCCGCTGAGAAGCTATCATTTTACTTTTATGATGGTTCAAAAATAGTTTTTGTGTGATGATATGTTTTGAAGGTTCTGCGGAAAAACGTTAAAAATTAGTCTTTTTACTCCCGCTGGAAACTTTTAAAAAGAGTAGTTAATCCTTCCAGGTGCAAATAAGAATGCGTGCCAAATTTCTTTCTAAACAAACATTTCATGTTCTAGATATAAAGTGATAACATAATATTTGGATTTTGAGCTCTAATGATATGACAGTAATTGTTAATAGGGAAAAATAATGGCTGAAATATAGATATTAAGAAGGTAAAGAAAAAGAGGCCATAAACCTGTAGTTAGAAAAATGAAAAGGGTTTTTGTCCGTTGATACGTTTTAAAAAGTGTGATTTTGAAGGTGGTGCGAGAAAATAGGCAATGCAGCAAAAACTGATAAACTTACAAATGAACTATAATCTTATTCAATCAGATAAATTCTAAATAAACCTGTCATTTAAAAGACATATAAGCATTAAAAATTTGAAAGTGTTAAAATTTGAGACAAAATTATGGCGAACTAGAGAAGTTAACAACGATTTTATAAAAACATTGTTTAGAGGTAATTTACTGTGCCCGCATATTAAAAATTGCAAAATTCTACGTGCTAAATTGAAAATGACTAGAGAAAGCAATTTAACGTTGGTAAGAGCGCACGAATGGCAGATGTGATTAGGTTTAATATTACAACAAACGAAAGCATTGTTATGAATTTTGTTTAAATTCCTTTTTAAAAATGATTATAAAAATAGAAAAAAGTCATACAGAAATGGAACAAGAATCACTGAAAAGCTGACTTTTGAAATTTTTAGAAGGTGTAAAAATAGTTTCTGTCTAATGACGTGTTTCAAAGTTATGTTAGAAAAATTTAATCCTTTGAACTCCCTTTCAGCCCCCTTAGGTGGAGTTAGCAACTTCTTAATTGCGTAGTGAATCCTTCTAGGTGCTAAGGAACATGTGTGCCAAACGTTGTTCTAATTCGTCAAGAGGTGTGGAATTATATAAAGGTCAAACACACAGACAAACAGAAATTGAATTTTATATATAGAGATGTACTGCTGAATGTTCTAGTGATTGTTTTCTTTGCCAGTTTAGAAATTCAGTTGACCAAGGACGAAGCTAATTTTTTATAGATCCATTTCCAATCCATCGTTTACTTTATCAATTTAATATTGAAAAACAAACAAGGGTTAAACAATTTCCCCACAATCTTTGAAACATTTGCATTTTAATGGTATTAACCAGACTAACATATATTCAAACGACAAAGAAATACAGCATTCTAATCTTTAATCGAGCTACATTTACATGAGACTGCAAAAACAGCGAAACACGAGAAATTTATTTCATCCTCTATGAAAGAAGACATCCCTTTATGTGAAGTTCTTTTCATCAAAACGGAATGAAAAATGTATAAAATATTCATGGAATAGCAGCTTTTTTCTTCCGTTCCAGAAGTGAACTCACAATCCTCAAATTCCATTTAATGATTTAGCGTTGTACGAAAGTTAAGACGAATGTCCCCGTTGTTAAGAGCGGAAAAGTACACCGAGGAAAACTTTTCATCTTTCATTTCACATCCATTGAAAGGAATTTCTATACTATTCAAGAAGAGAGCTTCTAACATTTTTTATCGAAACGCCTCCTTCAATTTTCTTTATATGTACCAATGCCTTTATGAATTTCTTCTCTAAATCTATATTATTTCTTTCAGTTTTCTGTTTTACTACGACGCAATTTCAATAGAAGCTCAATTTCGACATTATTTCTAATTCTTGGGTCTATATCGGGCGACATTTTATATGTCTTCTTAAACCAAGTGATCCTTCTTTATTCTTTCAAAATGTGATGAATTTTTGTTTTATGTTTTTCAGTAAATGGAACAGTTTGTATCTGATATGTAAAAACTAACATGGAATATTTCTTGAGTGTCAGGTTAGCTTTGACGGTGATGATTTAAATTTTGATTTTTCCAATGCTTTGATTCGTTTCTAATTATCTCCGATATAGAATATTTTGGCAGTTAGTTCAAAAGTGTGAAAATAGGACGCTAAAAGGAAATATCTAAATCCCTTAAAATAGTCAAACATTTGTCATATTTCAATTTTATTAAAAAAAAACCCAATAGTCAAATATTTGTCATATTTAAATACAATTAATTTTTTCATATTTTGATACTATTCTAAATTACTAAGAGTCAGACATTTTCTTTATTTGAATATTATTCTAAAAATCTAAGAGTCCAAAACCTTCCATATTCCGATGCTATTCTAACGATCTAACAGTCGTAAATTTCCCATATCATTACTATTTTCAAAATCTAATGGTAAAAAAATTGCCATAAATCCAAGTTAGTCTGAAAATGTAACAGTCAGATATTTCCGTAATTCAATACTACATATTTTAAAAATCTAACTGTCAAACATTTGTCATATTTCGATACTATTCAAAAAAATGTTACAGATGGTTGGAGTGATATTTTTGTTCTTACACAATTTTGCTGCTCATTAAAATCCAATAGATCATAATTAAAGTTAATGAATGCAGATCTCAAACAAGAAAATAAACACTTTTTATCGTATCCTTTAGCAATTATGCGAAAAAATGAATCTTTATAAAAAGTATGTCTAATTTTCTTAATTTAGTAGTTTTCCTTTGAAGACCTATGGAAGAAAATTTCACCAATACACATGATTAGAAGATCAAACACATATAAAATAATTTGAAATAGAAAATGAGAGAAATTAAAAACCACATTTCAAAAATCAAAACGCATACTTTAAACCATTTATATAATTTCTCGACTTTTCCTTATCTGGAATATGTAATATTAGAATTAGAATTCTAGATTCCTGTATGTATTACAAATCTATCAATGGTACTCTATATCTCAGCTTTATTTAATCTCTTTTATCTTTTATTAATCGAAACAAGTCGTGAAATTAGAATAAGTGCGATTGTTTAAAAATACATTTCATCAGTTATTTTTCCATTTGAATTTTATTTTGTAGACGCCAGATGTAATGATTATCGAGCAAAGAAAATGCAAATTCATCAGCAGGTTCTTATTTAAGACTCACTTAATATTCTAGACATAAGCGTTTTGTCGATTCTCACGTCGTTCCAGTTAATATTCATCTTCTGATAAAAAGAAATAAATATGAAATCTGTTATTTTTTGCTTCATTTGTACGTTTTCTCTTTGTTTTCAATGCGAATATTCAGGCGAATTCATTTAAAAAATAATTATTGGTTTAGAATTCTAATTTGTGTTTAAAAGTTTATTTTAGAATTCATAGATTCTTTTCGAATTCTGAGACGGAAAGTGAAGACTTTGATGCCCTTCCCACTAATTTCAGACATAAATTTTGCATAATAGGATACTACTTAGAACTGATAAATTGAAATTTCTAAGAAGTTTCAATACAAATGAATAATGAGCTTTATCTTCAAGAAGAGTTAATTTTTTATTATATTTATTCAAGTGAGTTCTGGCATTTGGCTGAATAAAAAAAAATTATATATATAAAAGAGCTCTTTTTCATGAGTATGAATGCCATTTAAGATGCACACCTAGACTGTTTGACCTACAGGGACCAAATTTGGCACATTTATGGATTATTACAAAAGGGAGCTAATACCGTAAAATTATATTAGAATCGAATTAGATATTTAATTATTTTATTTTATTTGGTAAATTTGGCCGTTTTTGCCTATTTTCGACAACTTTCTTTTTTTATCATCATTATTTTCCATCTATATCCGTTGTTTAATTTATTAGTTCTTGCAATTTTTATATTTTTATTTATTTCTCTTCATATTTCTTTTTGAGCCTTATAAAAGGAAGTTGGTTTGATTAAAAGGTTTTATATTTTCTTTTACAAACGATTCGCTAGGCGAGCATTTGTGTTTTAATTTATAAACATCGAAAAAAATCCTTTTCTTGCATTTTTTTTCTCTTTTTTCCATCTTTTTTGGACAAAAAATATATGGATCACTTTTTTTTTTTGTCTTTTCGCCTTTTTTTTATTTTGAAACGTATATTTTTATTGACATTTTATTCGTCCTAAAGAGTTTTTAAAGTTTATATTTTTAATCAGTAATGCCGGGAAAATTCTTTACCCATGTGCCTTATTGTTTTGAAGCATAAAATTAATCCTCTTTTTCCAAACTTTTCGTGTTTTCTTTCAAAATATGCTGTTATAAGGTAATAAAAAGGCTAGATATGAAAATATATTACGTTTGTTGGGGAAAGTTAGAGACAATATTTGTTGATAAGAAACGAAGGCAGGCATATGAAAAAATATGGATCCCGAGCAACGCCGAGTTATCAGTTAGTTGTAATATAAAGTTACTAATGAAATATGGGAAAATACAAAGCAGTGTAAATGAAAAGTACTTTTTTTAAACGAAACTACATGGGTTTTCCAGGTATTTTATATACTTCAATTGCCAAATCAAAGAAAAATACATTTAGATAAATTCAGTATTAAAATAAGAAAAGTAAACTAGAGATAATTAAGGCTTAAAGGAAAACAGTTTACTTCTATTTGAGATACATGTTCCATTCCAAATGAAATGGATTTCTGGATATTTTGAAAATTTAAATTATGTTTAAAACCAAACTGAAATATATAAAAGACGTCATAAATTTGTTTTAATAATAGTTCCACTAATACGTTTCCTGCTTTTACAATTCTTTTCAGACGAGGAAAACTTTAAATAAAACATTCAAAACTGTTATTAAAAGAGTATACTAGAATGCTGCAAGATATTTTTTAATATGTCTCCAAAGAAGTACATATGTTATATAGTTGAGTAAAATTACACTGACAAAAATTATTTATGTAAAAGATGGTGAATTATATTTAGCTATCTTTCACTTCTAAGGCATCGTGTAAGACTACATGTTCGCATCCTCTACTGGATTTAAAGTTGTTTATTGTTTCTGAACATTGATTTACAATAATGGCAGAAACAAAAATTCAAAACGTGGAACTTGCAGTCCTTCCTCACAAATGTTAAATATTAGAACATTTTGTTATGCTATACTTTACTAACGATAAGGGAATTGATTGCATGTTTTTATGTTCCAAGAACCAAATGTGGTTATACAGCGTCAACCAGCTCTAAGGGAGCTCATGTTATGCTTAAATTAACAATTTTTGTAAAATGAAAAGCGAGATAAATTGAATCTCGCGCGCATACCTGGTAAGCCAGTCGAAAGGTACATTCATATTATGTTCTGTTAAACCAAACAAAAAAATTTCTTGGAGTAAAACAAAGAAATAAAAAATTGGCATTCCTTGTAAAAGAAATTAATATTTTCTTTCGACACTCCTTGGTCATCCTTAGATAAATTTCCTTTAATACTAAATTGCTGTAAACTTAGAGTGGATTTTTTAAAACCTACTTACATTAATCATTATCAAACACTCTATTCTATCACAAAGAACTCCTTTCTTTTATATGCAGAAAAGGCTGAGTATCTTCAACAGTAAAAATCCCAAACTCTAATGAAGTTATCAAGGGAGCCCTTTCCTGGAAAAGAATATCTGAAATATCCTTTTCTTGTGCACTCCAGATGGCATATATTGGACATAAAAGAAAAAGGGAAAAGAGAGGCAAAGGTAAGATAAAGATTGCCTCCCACTTAATCCGTAGCGAGGGAATGATGGGTCGTTATCCTGCGCTATCTCGGTTAGCGCCGGAAACGTGGAACGGCGTTTTACGACGCGGGCTCTGTCTACTCGCAATCAAAGTAACGGCCCAGGCATCGGAATTCAATCCGGGGAAGATTTTTGCCCCTTTTTGCGTTTTCCACTGCAACTGGTCATAAGCCACTCTGGGCTTCGATCTCTTCTTGGGTTCGTTGAGCAGAGATCCAAATGGAGGATTTAGCATTTTCGATTTCTGGGTTACTTTTCTGCCCTTTAAGGTAACCAGGGACCTTCAAAATCCCTTCCTTTTTAAAATTTTCAACTAATCAATTTTAAATTAAGCAGGTATTAATAGGAGCACTTTATAAGACAACACACAAAATTCCACAGCAATGTAATTTTTTTTATTTCAGCGTTATGGATATAAATGTAATTTTTAATAACAATTATTGACATTCATGATGAATGTTCCAGGTGCTTGACATTTTATATTATAAAAACATATATGGAAAATAATTTTTTATAATCATATCGAAGTTATTATATTTATTTGTGTTATTAAATTCTACATATTTTCTTCCATAGCAAATATTAAGCATATTTTTTTTTAACTAAATCAATAGTTTCGAGTCATTTTGTGTGTTCGTTTTGAAATTCCTTTCTGAAACATAAAAACTAATCCCAATTTTTGTTTGAAAAGGGTTTTGATTAACTAATAAAAAATTATAGAGATTCGAATAATTTTGGAGCGACTGGAACATTTAACATGAAGGCCATTTTTTATTAAAATTCACATTTATATCCGTACTTTATAAAAAAAATAAATATATTGGAGAGAAATTGTGTTTTGTCTTATATAGTGCTCTTATTAATGTCTTCAAAATTTCAAATTGATTGGTTGAAAATTTAAATATATATATATATAAAGGTGTCTTGGTCCCCTTAAAGAGGAACCAACGACGACTGAATGGTTTGCCCTTCCTGAGTTTCCCACGAAGCCAGAAGGAAGATTTCATGGATGACACTTCAATTTGTTAAAACTCAATTGACAACTTATTATATTTCATTAATTTTATATTTTAAAGAACTATTTTCAAAATACTGAGAACGATATTTTTATACTGCTCGTCTGTACTGCACTTTCATAATAAAAAAATGTCAAAAGTGATAAATTATGTAGAAATATTTTCTCATCTACTAAATCTATTTTACATGAAACATCTAAGTAATATCTGACAGTATGAAGATAGCGTCAACCTTAATGTCAAGGAAACTAGTGCAGGATATTTAACGGATTCATATAATATTTTCCAGGTGAAATCATTTTCTTCAAAATGAAAAATAGCTTCGATATGTGATGAAATTAACGAGATTATGCGCACAAAAGCATTGCAGACGACTCGAAATTCTCTGATGTTGAAATAATAATTATTTTATTGAATTTACAATGTTTAAATATCGTATCATAAAGTATGCATTCATTTGGTAAATAATATCATCATTTAATTAAAAGTACAAAAACAATTTATCTCACAGAATCTTCACCTGAAAAAACAGTTTTTTTTTTCTGTAGTCCAAATAATAAGCATTTCTTTCACTGATGGCTGCAATGAACACTATTCATTTATGCTAATTAATTAAAATTAATACAACTATTGGGATTTAAATTTTTGATAAGAAATAAATCATGTATGCTATCTTGAAATGGAAACATATCGTGAGCTGGTTTTCGGAATATTCAAGGCAGAAGATTTAAAAAACACAGGAATATAAAACTTCTTCTTGCAATGTGATAAATGTATCTTAATTCTGGTGGTGAATAGGTTGAAAAGTAGTTAAACAAAAGTTGTGCCTGTCCAATAAATGTTCTCTAATATAACTGTATTTATTTCTGCTTGCACCATTGAGAATGAAATGAAATCTTTTAATTACTGAATAAGGCTCGTTTCAAAGATAAAGACAAGATAAACTCAACCCAAGATATATGCCTGAAAATTTTAAATATTCTTTAAAACCTTTTGTCAACCATATAAATAGAATAGCATATCCATTTCCATGTAAAGTAAATGTTTGACGCATTATTTAAGTAAGTGCTCTTGGAACTCTATTTAAGTAATATTGAGGGTTTTATGTTATAGCTCATCCCCTTAAGTTTCGCACCTATCATATTCATGTGCATCTAATTATCTCATTATTTTTAGGCTTATAAACTAAATTTCAGCATCAATTACCTTTATAATTTGACACAAAAATTACGTAGAATGTATAAACATCTCAAGTGCTCTATGTCTTCTTAGACGAATGAAGGAAGGGCCATTTTATTAGATAACACAAGAAATACGATCCTTAAGGGGTTAAAATACCATATGAGCAGAGTGATGTTTACATAATATAGTAGAAGCTGACACTATTTATTTACAATAAACATTTTAAAACCAATTTATAATGCATTTATATCATGCATTTCAAAGGCAATGAATTTGAGTAGATCTTCCTGCAGTTAATCCTTTCTATACAAACATTTTAAAGTCAGTTAAAAGTTTACTCCTATTAATATATTTCCCATGAGAAAATCCCCATATTTCAATATATAACTTGTTAGTTCCATGTACTTAAATTCTGAATTTATGAGCGATTAATTAAATGTAGCGTGTATTCAAAAGTTACAGAAGTAATTCTAATCAAATCACAATATAACACTCAATTAATTCATTCCACAAGAAATGGATTGGGTGTTTAATAAAGTCACCCTTCTCAGAGAGTTTGTGACAGGTTTATTTTTTTATTAAAATACGAAAACCACGAATTATTTTACGATTGATAAATTCAACAAACCCACGTCAATAGTCAAATCCGTTTTACGAAGTAAATGTTAATTGCTTAGATAAATGAATACTAGTTGCTTAAATAGAATATCCAGATGATCCAAAACCTACCGCTTAAACTCCCTCAAAATCTGTGACGATTAATTAAAGCAAGCAAAAGGTACGAAACAACAGAGACAGCAGCAGCATTCTGGATCTAATTACTGAGAACTCTGAATTACAGTTGAGCTCTGAACGGCCCGGTCGCTAAAGAATTTTACTCCCGAGTTCCATATTCCCATTAAGAGTATTAAGATTAATTAATGCGTGGAAATGTAAAGCTCATTAGTATGACACGTCCATGCATATCGTTAATCAGAGACTTCGTAATATTCGCCGGCTGCTACGACGGACTATGACTTCGCGAGAAAAGTTCTTCCTTCCTTCTCGCTGTCTTTTGCGCACAGTTCTCGTTCTGTTCTAGATTTGTGACTTTCAGCACCTCTTGGAAGCAAGACTTCCAGTAATATGTACATGTCACCTCTGTTCACACTCTGTCGTTAAAAAAGTTCGGAAGAATCTTAGATTCCCCAACAGTTACCGCAACACAACCTATATTTTTTGAAATTTCAAAGAGGAAGAAAATACTCAATTTTTTCGCAACTAATAATGAATATTTCTGATTTTTTTAACATCTGATATGAACACGAGAACGCATGGTCCTACCAGATGTGAAAAAAATTCAAAATGTTCGTTTATTGGTCGCGAAAAATCCAACTTTTTCTTCCTGTTTGAAATTTCCAAAAATTGAGATAGGTGATGTTGTTTGTTAAGCGACGATATGCTGCTAGGAATGTTGACATAGAAAGTATATGGTAAATGGATTCGTATGTAGCCTCACTGAACCGCGTATTATTATGAATAATATTCAATGGTAATGGGAGTGGTAAAAATTTTAATATATTTTCTTAATTTAAATAAAGTTCTTGAATATGTAAATATTTTCATATGTAGTCGTTATTAATAGAAAAACACCCGATGCTAAAACATCTATTCAGTAACCATTATACTATCTCTGTGTAAATATTGTATTAAAGAATTGATAATTAAATTATATATTAAAACGAAATACTTGTTTTATGATTTTATCCCGACGTTTTCACGAAAAATCTATGTCGCCCTGTGTTTCATAATAGTAATTTCATTGTATACACATTAATTTCCTTTATCATGACTGTTCTTTTGGTTTTTTTATCTAAATTCCACACTTCAGAACAGATTTTTCTATTGCAGTATTTTTGACACTTGCTCTGTCAGTATTTTACATCAATATGAAGTGAAGATTATCAATCAATTTTTTTAACGAAATATCAAAATAATTTACTAATAAGCTGCTTTCTACAAGAAGTACATGGCAAAAATGAAAATCATTTACTACAATTAAGTGACCTTTCTGATGATTCTGATATTTATTATGTCAGTAAATGAGATTTTCGTAAAAAAGTATAACAAAATTCTTCTGTCAGTACTCTCATGTTCACGAGGCTAAGTTTTCAACTATTCCAGCTGTATTTATTGTCGTCGAAATGTTCGTTGACTTTCAAATAATTACTTTAAAGTACTTTTGGGAAATCGGGTTGTGTGCTTATGTCACCAAATTTGTATACATTCCACCGCTTAAGTTACAGAGGTATATCTCAGAAAATTGAGTGCAGTTTGCTCATATGTTACAGGGAATGAAGATGAGTATTTAAAACACGATCGAAACACACATATCACCTTGTTTTAAAGCGAGCATCTTCAAGGATTTCAAATCCAATATTTGCGCAATACCACTTCAGGATTTCCTTCTTAATGTCAACGAATCTTTTCGTTACCTGCATGGTAAGTTCTTGAACTGTGATACCAGAAAGAGTTTACTTTGGCTACTTACAACAGACATTGGAAGACTTCGAAGGTCATGTTAAATATTGACTGTATTCGGGATAGTCAACTCTGTGGTGTCCGAGGTTCCAACTCTCTAAAGGTTTTGATGAGACTTTAAAAGAGACAGAATGGTCTAATCACGCGAGTGCATTTTTTGAATTTATTATCTTCTAAATATTGTCATATTACTAGATATGCTAATATGAGGAAACACGTGGTATTTTGCTTATTGCGGACTGTAGATTGTGCTGTTCAGATTAATTTAGCGTGTTATTGTAGCAATTTACACATTAAATTAATCTGAATAGAATAAAAATGTAATTGATTCATAATATTTAAATTAATTCTTAATATTAATAAATATTCAAATACTATATTATTAAAACTCATTTCATTTTAATTATTCAAAAATGTATCAAATTTAAATTTTAAAAATGTTTT
>BGPR01045843.1:0-12206 GCA_013235015.1 Araneus ventricosus | reverse complement strand
ACAGACATCCCGTGGTCGGATTTTGTCCAAAATTTGATAGAAACCTATAAATTATGTCTAAAGATCACATACCAAATTTTATCCCTCTAGCTCTAACTGTTTTTGAGCTATCGTGTTCACAGACAGATAGACATAATTCCAAAATTGTGTTTTTCGGACTCAGGGTGGTCTAAATCGTGGAGATTTATCAAAATCTCGAGTTCGAATTTTTTGACGATTACCATATTTTTTGTTTGTATACTTCGTATACGAGAAAGTAAAAATTATTAACTTACGAAGAAATTTTGCATAAGGAAAAAAATCGTTGCGTCGTCAGAAGAGATATTTTATAAAGCTTTCCACACTAAAATAATTCCGTTTCGTGTATTACTTTTATTTTAATGTGTACTAATTTGTATCGATATGAATGAAAACTGCATTCTTTAAGGCATATACTTCTTCCAAACTATTGCTTTCCTAGCCACTGTCTCTAATTAATTAAAATTTGCATTTATTTATAATTAAAGTTTGAACCCGGCTTATGCGAATTCGAAGAACACGCGTTTCGTCGGTCACTTCTATCACGTAATTTCAGGGTATAAATGTACTTCAAAGAAAATATTCTTTCTTTATACACATTATGCTTTAGAAAATTTCTTTAAAGTTTTCGTTTATTTTATTTATTTATTTATTTGAATTTCTCTTACTTAAAATTGATAATTATACTTACATTGACTTCATAGAGAGAGTTTTATTGATGTCTTAAACAAAGAAAATACATTTCATCTTTTTAAGGGAACTGCCACTCTTGATACAAATATTTTAAGCGTAAGGATTCAATAACAGTGTTAAAGGTTTGTTCTTTTGTTACGCGTAATTAGATTTTCTGAAATTAAATAAATATGCATGCATTGGATACCATTTATATAAGAAACTGTTTAATTTTCTAAGCATTTAATTAATGCCCGACACATTATGAAATCAATTTTGGAATTTGCGTAAATTCTTAGAGAACGAAGTGGGAAATCTGATTCCGTCCAATTATTTTCCATGGGACATTAAATGATCTGCCTGACAAAACAATCTTAGCCTTTTCTGTTGTTACATCACTTGACTTACGTAATTTAATTGGTAATTTAATCTCTCCATAGGAACATACACATTTCGGTCACTAGCAGTTCCGAATTGCGCCAGCAGAGTCGATATTCGTGTACAACTAACTAACTATTCGATACAATGTACGCTGCCTCGTAAGATATAGGCTAAAATTAAGCAATCCTAGTTACGAAAGCTTTTAACTTAACAATCAATATGCACTCTCCTACGCACAATTCCTTGATTAATAACCACGCAACATGAAAATAATAACGAAAGAAAAGAGGTAAAAGGGAAACAGCAGGTCACAAATTACCACGACAGAAAACAACAAAGACATAAACCAAACAACACAGTGGGCGAGTATTCATTATAAATAGTAAAAATATAGCAAAAAAATAACATATAAAAGCAATATAAGAAATCGGTTATATGTGTTATAAACAACTTTAGTCATTCTAGACAAATATATAATAAATGAGAGAAGGGGGAATGTAAAATTTGACTAATTAATCTAACACAGCAGCTCCCAATCTTTGTGGCTATATGGACCACCCGATGTGCAAAAAATATTTTGAGGCCCACTAACAAAATATACAAGTAGTCCAGCGGGAGTGGTCTCCCCTAAACTTTCTCGTATACTCCTGACACATGTACAGAAAAAATAAGCTAAAAGGCAGTAAGACGAACAAGAACCCCTAACGCATTAGAGGGGGAAAAAAATAAGCGAAACGTCATACCACGATTTCCGAAGGTCATCCAAGTGGAAGTGGAATTAGATAGGGCTGGGTGTAAGATAAAGGAAACGAAATTTGCAATTTGAACGCCCTTTTTTTTTAACCGATTGACACAAAAATTGGACACAAATCTACCATTAAGGTTAGAAGGCCACATACAAAATTTCATTAATCAAAATAATTTTTTGAAGAAGTTATTGCGTTCAAAAGTATGCGATTATACAGACAGTCAATCCTTTGACGGATTTGGTCAAAAATGTGATACAAACCTACATTTCTGATGATAAAAAGGTGTACCAAATTTTATCTACATAGCTATTTAAGTTTGCGAGTTATCACGTTCAAATTAACACACACAGACAGACTTCCCGTGGACGGATTTTGTCCAAAATTTGATAGAACCTCCTATAAATTATGTGTAAAGACCACATACCAAATTTCATCTCCGTAGCTCTAATAGTTTTCGAGTTATCGTGTTCAGGGACGGACAGACAGACGTAATTCCCAAATTGTGTTTTTCGGACTCAGGGAGGTCTAAAACGTGGAGATTCGTCAAAATCTCGAGTTCGAATTTTTTGACGATTACAATACTTTCTCTTTGCATGCTTCGTATACGAGAAAGTAAAAATACAAACACATATAATACATTTATATATTATATGAACGCATATGCCAGCAATTGCTAAAGCTTACTGTAAAAGGATTAAATAAATATTGTTTATAAATCAAAAAAAGAGTGAAACTCCCCTTACTTCGACATTTGACTAGAGTTCCGCGACCATAAGTTGGGAACCGCTGTTCTAACCATTAACACTGCGTACCAATTCATTCCAACCATTATCTGCATTCCAAAGGGAGATAAATAAATTTCATTCTCTACGGTTATGTAGTGGCTAATATAAAGGAGCTGCGAATTGAGAAAATATTTACAGAGTTGCCAGACAGCAATTTTCTATTTGAAATATTTTATTTTTGCGATCTCTAAAAAAAAAAAATGCAATATAGAATTTCTTAAGAAATAGTGTTACGAAATAGCTTCAGAGAAGCTTCTGAATAAATGTTTTGATTCTCATCTAATATTATGTTTCTGATTCGCGCAGTAACTTAAACTTCTTTACACTGCACAGTAACTATAGTAAAAGTAATTATAACCATATGGTAACTCTGCAATGCAATCTTGTATAGTAACACGAATTGCTCCTTACTCTTTAAAGCCCCCTCTAAAGATTATATAATGCTTCTCATGCAATAAAAAAAATCCCAAGCTGAGAAGCAATCTATTACAACTTTTCTCACCTGCCAGTAATTGACAGTGAAATAAAGGTTATCCGACATGGAAAAAAATTGAGTCAAGATATGGCATTATTGGGAATATATTGGACTTGGATATTAGTTTGCGCGCAAAAGGTAAATTGTTATTACTATTTTTTATTTTTTCTGTATTTTCCTTTTTTACTTTCTCGTATACGAAGTATACAAAGAGAAAGTATTGTAATCGTCAAAAAATTCGAACTCGAGATTTTGACGAATCTCCACGTTTTTGACCTCCCGGAGTCCGAAAAACACAATTTTGGAATTATGTCTGTCTGTCTGTGAATACGATAACTCGAAAACTATCAGAGCTACGGCAATGAAATTTGGTATGTGATCTTTAAACAAAATTTGTAGGTTTCTATCAAATTGTGGACAAAATCTGTCAAAGGGAAGTCTGTCTGTCCGCGGCCATGTGAACACTATAACTAAAAAAACTTGAATAGCTAGATGGATAAAATTTGGTACGCAGTTTCATCATCATAGGTCCGTATCAAAGTTTGGACCAAATCCGTAGAAGGGTTGATGGCCTGTCGGAATGTATAATCGCATGCTTGTAAAAATTATATCCCCTAAACCCTTTGGCTTAGATAAATAAAAATTTGTATGACGGTTTGTTAACATCAATTATAGATATGTGCCCAAATTTCGTTACAATCGGTTAAAAAAAGACGTTCAAATTGCATATTCAATTTTTTAAAACCGATTCTCCATGCGCATGCGTACTGGTAGCAATCTCTGTGCACGCGGAAGGATTACGTCACTTTGTCCCTAAGCCGGCAAGAGTGAAACCTAGCAGTGTGTGATGCGTTTTAATCGGTGCCCATCTCTTTGAATTTGATTCTTTACCTAAATATTTTACAATCATTATAATCTACAATGAAAAACCTTCTGATAGTCATTGGATTCTGGGTTACAGTAGGTTCGATTATTTTATCCTCGCGGGTGGAGGGGAAACAGCACCTTTTTGGGGAAGTATACGAGAAGTTTAGGGGAGACCACTCCCGCTGGTTGTACATATTAAAGTATCTTTCTTTCGTATTTTATTGGAAGTTGCTGTATTTTTGCGCCATTCTGTTTAATGCAAAGTTTAATTTTTAATATCCCTTGTTAAAATTATTTCACTTATATTTCGACTTTGTTAAATATTCTAGAATCTTCTTCATACCGACTTTGGAAACTGTGTAGAAGTAGTTTTTCAGCTCTGAACAGTACTTTTACTTTACAATATATGTTATTTCCATATTGAGCAGCGACTTCAGAAGGTGAAAATTCGGAGACCATGAACGAAGAATAATTTCTGTTGTTTCTTATTCCAGGAAGAAAGTTTTAATTTTATGGACGTCAGTAGCTTATTTCTAAGTTCTTGACTTCTAGAAGAGTCTGTGGGATTGTCTGTTTCCTTAAGTTCATTTGGTTTCTTTCGAAAATTATATCGAATAAAAAAAAATACCAGATAATTAATTTTTAAGTACAGACAATGTATGCAATATCTAAGTAGAAAATAATGTCTATCTTTAAAGAAACAATAGAATGGGAGCATAAACTGGCATCTCAAGGTCATACGTTATAGTCCTTAACCATAAACTTTTATTTTCCATAATACTTTTAAACACAATGCCTTAATTGGTAGTCCTAAACTAATTTTCTTTCGCTGCTGTTATACGACAATAAGACTAAAGATAAATCTATTTTAAGGATATAATTTCAATTCTGCGCAAACAAACTGTATAATTTCATGTTTATTTTCAATAATTAATTATAAGTCTCTGCGATCCAATGCGTTTTCCTAAGTTGACGACCTTAACTTATTTTAAACAGCAGTTGGAGTTTGGATTTTTTATGACAGCAGCCAAAATTGGCCATGATGCGCCAATTTTTTAACCCCAATAATACAAAACAATTGTCAATTATATTTATTGAAAGTCGTGGAATTTCGTTTCCTTCTATTTTGGATTGCTATATAAATGAGGAAGAGATAATCGTTGAAATGTTGATGAAGTTAATTTGATTTTATACTGGTTTCTGCTAGTAATTGCAATTTTTCAGTTGTCTATAAAGTCTGTCATTCACGAGCAATCCACGCCATGCGAATGTGGAAGCCTGCAGAAATGGCGTGACGTGAATATCAAATTCGTCCCGTTTCCCCCACTCCACGTCATTTGGCATAAGCTATACGTGCTCAAGTTTTGGTTAAATTGACTTCCAGTTTTGCAGCAACACGAGGGCTATTTTGGGACTAACCTCGTAATTTTGAACTGCGGTCAGATGACGAGGACGATACCTGAGTTGGCACTCTCCAAACTTCCACGCCACACCAACGGGAGGACGTTTGGCCACTACGTATGATGTAACGTGCAACAGGCACCATACACGGCGGATCTTCAGTGGAATCGGGTTTCGAACCTGGAACTCTCTGGCCCCGAGACCTTACCACTAGGCCACCGCGGCTCTCTATGCGTGTTCAAAGTGGAAATGAGTGCGATAATGCGACGAAAGTTAGTGGGGAGGTAGTGGCGTAGCTAAAGGGGAGGTGGGGTGGAGGAAGAGGTCAACCCTGGGTGAAACTTCGAAAGCGGCGGCAAAATCAGGCATGCTGGAAAACAATTTTATAACTAAAAACAGAAGCGGTATTAGCTTAATCACTGTGTGCATAAAAATAAATAATGTAATTAATTCGCTTTCTTCTTTTGTCGGTAAATTACCGATTTGTGGAAGACAGATTGCGTAGTGGACGCGATTTCGCCACCTATCTGCAGAACTTGAGGTCGTCAAACGACGAGTTAAGTTAGAAATAAAATGATTTTTTCCTGGAATTTAATTTTTTATTAGAGGTTTATGTAACTTGCAAAGGAAGGGAGAAATGTTGCAAATTCACCTTGGGTGGTAAACGTTGCAGATAAGCCACTGTGGGGAAGGGTGACTTTGGGTTATTGGATCTCTCGAGAATGCGAACTCATAGAAACTTAACTGTAAGCTGTATTTTAGTGAGGCGTTCACCGAGGAAATTGCAGATGGAGGGGGGAGTAGAGGAGGCGGAGTTATTGGAAGTGGGCGGATTTGCATGGCGTCGGGTGCTCGTGAATGGCAGGCATAAATGGATGGGCTAAGAAATGGAATGGCATGGTAGTATATATTATTGGCGCAAGGTCCAGTTTAGAATAAGCTGCACCAAACACAATATTTATTAAGATCATAGATAAAAGCAGATTTGGGGAAAATATGATTCAACAGAACAAAAATAAAATTAACATCCCAAGTCGAAAACACAGGCCAGTTAAGAAAAATAAGTGCATGGTTAAAATATTAAAATTTCAGATACAACAAAAAAACCCCAGAAAGATTAAAGTGGGTTCTTTCACCCACCGAGTCTTGTAAGTTTAAAATAGATGAGTGGAAGTATGTTAACCCGGGCGGACGGGCGGGGGTCATTTTATGACCACAAGCCCTCGGATAACTCAGATTCCTAGAAAACTAGCCACCTGTTCCATTCCTTTCTTATCAGTAGCTGAGTTAGTCACCCCTCCCCCGCTTTTTCTGAGTATTTAGAAAGTATTTCCGTATTTTTTTGTCCCCTAATACACGTTTGGTCAATTAATGGGGTTATTAAATGACCCCGCGCGTCCTTCCGTTTGTTCCACAGACTCGTTATTTCACGTAGCTGATACTGTCAGCTCGTTTTTTTTCCTTGCCGAATTGAAGTATTTGATCGTTTCATGGCGCCTCCACACGAAAAGGAAATGGAGCATTTATGTAAATTTCTTGCTGAAGTTGAAACTGATGAAGATCCAGACTTTCACAATGGACCTGGGGATGTTTTAGAAGAGATTTTTTCGGATCATGAAAGTTTCTGCGAACATAATACGGAATCGGAAGAGGACGAAGATTCTGGAAATGAAGATGCGAATAACTTGGAACTGTTTTCATCAAAAGAGGGCATTGAATGGCGAAAAACAAAATTTAGGCAGAATATTCGTTGTCATAATATTGTGTCGCGTTTACCTAAAACAAAAAGGTCCAGCGAAAGTTGTGACAAGCCCTGTGAAGAGTTGGGAGTTATTCCTCAACGATAACATGATGCATTTAATTGTAGAGTGAACAAATGAGGCGTTGCGGATACGAAGGGCGAACTCAACAAATGGTGGTTTTCAGAAAAGCGCATTTGAAAAGTTTTCCATAAGGGCGAACAAAAAAAGTATTCACGGTATTTTCGTAGTGAGATGTCTCATTTAGCGAATTTTCGAAGAAAAATGAGCTATTTACATCGCTTCAAAATTTTGAACACCATGCATACTGTAAAATGCTTTACGGCACACACTGTATTTCTCATTGTTTATTACTTCAGTGTAGTCAAGACGCCGTAAGGTACGACTCGGTCTTCCCCTTACATAATACCTTTTGACATCGTTGTTAATCACCAACTTTGATAAGTACGAATTTTGTAGGTCGTTATTTCCTAGTTCCCAAAAAGCATTAAAAATCTGTTGAAGATTATCTTGGCCTACTTTTGGGAAACATTGACAGCTACGTGGCTCACCGATTTGACGAGCTGGTACCACTGCATTCGTGTGTCTAGATACGTATTCTTCGCCAGAGTTCCTTATCTTTTTTGCCTCCACCTTCTTCCAATGCATTATTATCATCAATATCCATCACTTCACACGGTAAGATCGCGATAACGCAAAAAAACAACGTACGAGACAAGCGTTATGAGCAAACTAAATAAAGGATTGCATCATCCAGCAGAGGAGCGGGGGTGTTGAGTTCGCCTTTCGTATCCGCCCACTCAAGGCAGTTTGCAGCCAGCTTGGTATCATTCTCTGTGTATTTTGAGAGGGAAAGGAGGGCGAACTCAACATGAAAAACATACCTGTAGATTCTCTGAAGGGTCTAGATTCGGATGGCGAAAAAAAATTACCCGATGTTGAGTTCGCCCTTCGTGTCCGCAACGCCTCAAATCTATTTATCGAAAAATGCGCACCAAACTTTTCACGTGAAAGAGATGCACGAAAAACGGACCCTCGAGAAATCCGTGCTCTATTAGTGGATAATAATGGAGCAGATTTGATTTGTGTTAAACACTGTATTCTTAATGTCTAAAAGTCAAAAGCGTTATTTTTCCAACTAAAAACATTATGTTTTTAATAGCGCAGGGTTGAATTTCAGTTTGGGTGATTCTATGACCCCTTCGAGTCTTAGCGTCCGCTAAGGAAGCGCGCGTTCTCTCGGGTTAAACGATGAGAGGTAAAATTCGGACACTCAGTTAGAATGTGGGCAACAGAACTGACCACACCACAGTTCGTACAAGTGGGGACTCGCTCTCCAAACAACAAAAGTCTATGAATATGCCTAGTGTTGGAAAGGCACTGAGTGGAGTGATCGTGAGCGACCGCTCCAAGAGAAAAAGAAAAGACTCACTCTTCCTGAGCGGCTCCTTCTTGTACTTGTGCAGCCTCTTGACGGCGATGGCCTCCAGGCGCACCCTCGCCGCCGGATAGTCCTTGAGCACGTCCCACATGTCCTTCTTGTAGAGGCAGAAGAGGTCCGAGTATCCGAGCGAGCGGACCGAGGCGGTCCTCCGGTTACCCGCCGTGCCCATGTTCAGGATGCTGATCTCGCCGAAGTAGCTGCCGGCGCGCAGGGTGGCCAGCACCGTGCGACCGTCGTCCGCCACCACCTGTAGACGCCCGCAGTTCACGATGTACATCTCCTTACCCACCTCGCCTGAAACACACGACACACAGTCAACGCTTCGGCATGCATAATGGATCGAAAACATGAACAGTGAGTTTCCTAGAAGAATTACACTTTTCTTTCAACACTTAATTTATTTTCCATATTTTGATTAAATAAAAACTATTTACAATACACAGGGTTCCCACTTATATCCTTTACACCTCCCTTAACTTTTAAACGGTGACAGCTTAGGCCATAAAGTTGGTGTCTAAGTATAGTAAAAAGGCTATGCGCTACTCGATAAGACAACTTACAACGCCATCTATTGGCCAATTTTGGAATTAGGGGTCCTATCTCGAAAACGGTACAAGATACGAGAAAAAAGTCAATTAGAAAGTTGTAGAGCACTCTCGATTTAGTAAGAAAAGATACCTTGAGCACCTTAATACTCAAAATAGAATGCAAAAAATGAACATTTGTTTGGTTACGATTTCGAAAATTTTCATGTCAAAGACTGGAAGAAAGAAACCGATACACGTCCCTGTCTTCTGGATCATTTATTTATATTTCTCAAAATGCTCTCCGTTAGCCACTATACACATTTGCAATGTGGACTGGATTTCTCGCTTCGTTCGCGCCACAGTGTTGAAAATCACAATGAAACAAATGTTCCTTTTTTATATTCTGTTTTGAGTATCCATGTACGCAAAGTATCTTTTCTTACTAAATCGAGAGTGCTCTACAACTTTCTAATTGACTTTTTTCTCGTATCTTTCGCCGCTTACGAGATAGGACCGCTAATTCCAAAATTTGCCGATAGATGGCGTTGTATGTTGTCTCATCGAGTAGCGCATAGCCTCTTTGCTATACCTAGACACTAACTTTATGGCCTAAGCTGTCACCGTTTAGAAGCCACGGCCGGGGGGGCAACGGATATAAGTGGGAACCCTGTATACAGGGCGTTTCATATTGAATGAGCCAAAAATAAAACATTCCTGTGAACAAACACTGTAATTAATTTATTTAGATAATTCCAATTTACCTTGAAATTACAGTTATCCAACTTTCTAGAGACAAGGCAAATGTCTACGTGGTAGTCAAGTGCCTGCCACATTCGTGATAGGAGATCCCCTCTTAAGGCGTTGAACACGTTAGTTATCCTCTGCTTCAGTTCCTGTAGGTCCCGAGGAAGTGGAGGCACAAACACTCTGTCTTTGACAAAACCCCAGAGGAAAAAATCGCAAGGAGTTAGATCTGGGGATTTTGCATGAAAATGTCTTTGCACGACGCTAACCGAAGATGTTTTGGCGAATTCTAAAACGCGGTATGCTTTCTCCTGCATGGTGGAAGGCGCCGTTTTGACTAACAGCGCCTCTATCGGCGATTTAGTATGTGGAAGAATTTTCGCTGTTGCCAGATAAAACTTGTACGATTGTAGTTTCCGAATAAATTGATTTCGGCTAAAATAATCAATTACGTAATTCCTACTGTGCTATTCTTTTTGGTCCATTAAATATGAAACGCCGTGTACAATGAATATTTAGATTCGAGATTAGGATTATTCATTATCACTCGGAGTCCACCTCTGGATCTCCTACAAAACGTGCAGACACCCAATTCCATTCATGGCGCCTACCACCTCTTCTCCCGCGCAACTGCTTTCCCCCTATCTTTCTTCACTTCTTCGGCCGTGGGGCCGGAACAGTTAAGTGGAGGTTGGTGGCATGATAAACAGATGCTTGTCGCTTGTGCCATTTCTACCGTATATTGTAACATCACAGCTGTTATGTGCTTAGTGAGACATTACCCATCTGGGAAAAAAGGCGATCTTTCATTGGAAACATATCGCGGCGATCAAGGACTTAAGATTTCTCATAAGATACTGAGACATAATTAAGTGTTCAGTTTCTGTCAGTTTTCCTATAGCAAAAATATCCCATTTCTTATAGAATTCAGTTTGTTAATAGTTACCACATTGAGGCAAAGTTTGGATACCGTCTTTTATAATGATGTTTCTAAAATAACTGAATCAATTGAAAAAACTAAATCAATTGAAAATAACTGAATCAATTGAAAATAACTGAATTAATTGGAAATAACTGAATTAATTGGAAATAACTGAATAATTATGTTTTTTAAAATAATAATAAATAATTCTAAGAATGTTTGAAAGCCATCGATTGGATAGATAATGTCGTAAATTACGGATTATACGAGTTCTACATAACATATTTTGAACTAGCCGATTTTGGCGACCAGCTTCCTTATCCGTACTATTCCTTTTATCTTAAAACATCCAAATTACTCATCTTTATCCATGCTAATTCATCAGTCCTCAAATGTCTATATCCTTCATCTCCTCTTTTGGTTTTTCAAAATAACCTAGTTCGGGCAAAAATCGAGTTACATAACTTAGAAAAATAATGAAACATGAAAATATGCCAGTATAAAATAAAAATCTTGAATAAAAGAAATGAATTTGACGTAAAAGAACAGAACTTTCGTTGCATTATTTCCATGAAAACGGAAAATAAATAAAATTGTAAAAACGACGTAATGCATACTCTGCTAGACACAAAAGGCTAAAACATCGGACAGTGGATGTAGAAACCATCCACTTCGCAAATCAGTATTTTTTTAGAGTTTTACCTTTGGTGAAAAAAATCTTATCCCTCTAAGGTTTTGAAAGAGATGGCTACAGGTGGCTCTTTGTCAGTGAATTAAGTTAAAGAAAAGATTTAGAAGTATACAAATTCACAATTATACAACAACAAAGTTGCATATATAAAAACATTATGCAGCATGACAAATACAAGGAGTACTTAAAGCAGGTCTTCAAAACTAGGTATGGCGGTTAATGCGAAAATAACAGGTTTTCGGTTATTAAGATTTTTTTTCACTTCCGGTTTCACCTGGCGGTTATAACCGCTCAAAATAACCGGTTTTCGGTGTGTTTTTTTTATTAAAAAATAAACGCCGTTTGTAGAATTTTTTTTTATTAATATTGTTTTTACAGGAAATCAATCCATTGGCCAATATTCATCTGTTCATAAAGACTCTTTCAGCAATCCGCCAACCAACAGACGCCTCGAGGAAGCGGTTGTCGTTGATTGGCCTAAGATGATGAAACTCAAAGCTTCATAACTTGGTAAATTTTTGTCTAATCGAACTTAAAATCGAGCCTATCTTCCTATCCGGTTTTTTTACCCGGTTATTGGTTTAAAAAAAATAACCGGTTATAACCGGGACAAAAAACAACCGAAAAAAACCGGTTAACCGAAACTGTTTTCGGAAAAAACTGTTTTCGGTTAAAACCGATAGGTTTTTCCCATCCCTATTCAAAAGACTTGTCGTCCAAAGCGTTAATGCTTGGCATGTTGTTATTCATTCAACTGTCTAGTTATGATG
>BGPR01045842.1:0-12206 GCA_013235015.1 Araneus ventricosus | reverse complement strand
TGCTTTGACGTGCCGGTCCGATATGAAAACTTAGAAAGTTGGAAGTGGATTCAGCTGTCGTAACTATCCTTTGATTGCGTATTGAGGTTAACCCTATGGACGAGTTTTCTGCTTTGTTTATTTACGTTAAAATGCGGTAACTACGTAATTGCGGTGTAATGCTAAGTCAATGGAATCTCCAAAGCGGAAGTCCAGGTTTTTAATGTAAACAAACAAAAAAGAAAACTCGTCCATAGTGTAGATTTTATTTATATTTATTTATCAAATTAACTTTTATTTTTAAGTTACGCGAGAGCTATTTGGAACCGACTCGTTAATTTCGAGCCACTGTCAGGATGCTGGGAACAAAAACCAAGACCCCGCATCAAGGGGTCTATTCTGGTACCCCCGGTTGGGGAGACGTCACTTTTCCGTTGTTAGCGTGCGGGAAAATGACGTCTCAACTGTTTGTGCTGCTCATTCTAAAATTTAGATTCATCTCGATGGTCGTGTTTTTGAGTTGCCCTGTTCATATACGCACGGACAGACAGATTCACAGGCAATCAACCCGTTGACGGACTTGGTCCAAAATTCGATTCAGATCTAAAATTTTAGTAGAAAACCATATGTCGAATTTCATCTATGTAGCTCATTGCGATTACAAATTATCGTATTCCCATGCACACGGCCGTTCAGACAGACAGACAGACTTCCCGCAAATGAACTTAAATTTCACAGAAACTTACAATATGGATGTTGAAACTGCATACCAAATTTCAGTTGTCTAGCCTGTTGCGTTTTTGATTTATTCCAATCGAATTTCTCAGCGATTATAATTATTTCTCTTTGTGTACTTAGTAAAAGATAAAGTAAAAAGGAGTGATGCAATTTTCTTCGAATATGATATTTATATTTATTTTTTTACTATATGTGTGTTGTTGATATTTAGCTTAATATTCCACGGAACTATCAAACGTGTACCAACAAAGTGATTAAAGTATGGCAATATAATCTGTGAAAAAAATTGAAAAGGCAACCATTTCTTCGGAAAAATACCGAATATGGCATTTTAAATTGCATCCATTTCCAGTCGGATTCGCTGTCACTTAGGCAGAAATATGTGTTACACAAAAGAATCTGTTATGGTATACAACTAGTCTTACTGAAAATTAATCATACAATGCAAAGTAGAAATAAGCATTCTTTTTACTTGTGCACGCGAAAAACTAATTAGTTGAATCGGTTAATGTGTGGATGCGAGGCTGAGATTTACACTTTCCAGTTTTATCCAGGCTTTTTTCCCGAACATTTTTCTCTCCCGACCTCATTGTGTGGGAAATATTTTCCGCGACCCCATTTTATTCAAGAAAGCTTGTCGCGACCCCAAAATTCGAAAATAAATAAGAAAATAAAAATTTTAATTAATGATGAAGTGAAAACAAACCTAAGTCAAGTCAGCTATTTAATTATAAGATATTAAATAGTTGACATAAAAACATTCATTTAAGTACTAGTGACTCTGCTCTTCTACTACCTTAGCGTTAACCCTTAAACGTCTTGCCTTTAACCCTTTGCAGTCCGGAAGATAATAACAGTGGCAAATCCAGGATTTGGGGATGAGGTATAAAAAATCTTGTATCGTCGTGACGAATGCCAAACCTTGTGGCTTATGTAAACCAAAACACTTTAACTTTACAGACTTTACTCACCTGACAATAAGAATCATAAAGAGCACTACAATACTTTCGATAATTTAACAAAAAACACAATGAAATAACTAGCCTAAACATGTTTTTGTCCGCGTCAACGCTACAAATACGAGTGAGATGACTATAAAAGTTGGAAAATTTTCGAGTCTATCAAAAGCCAGGAAGAAATGTTGTCACTTTTTTAAAAGGGAGATTAAGAAAAAACAGCTGTAATGATTTTAAATAAAATAAAGAATTCTGGTCTAGCTCTGGGGGGGGGGGCTGCAACCCAATAGTCCCCTCCCCTGGATTCGCCACTGGATAATAAGATGTATAAATACACACGTGCGAGTGTAAGGATTGATTAAGCTCTTTAAGAAGCTGAAAAATATTGTTATTACTTTGTTTCAATTCCTAAAAATTAATCTGTGTGTCTTTGTTATTATATGATTTTTATAGCAAGCGCTATCCCACAAAAATATATAAAAGATGCGTCATTCAGAATGTCGCGTCTGACTCGACATAAGAGTGCAAAGGGATAAACAACGTACCCAATTTTGACTTGTAAAAATCTTGAGAATAAGACTGAAGCTCTAATGCCTGTTGCTACCAATAGGATGCATATTGAAATTTTTATTAAATCAATTGGCAATATGCAGTTGGCAGCCTGATTGCTGATAAAAAAATAAAAATAAATTGATGTTTTTCACTTGAGGCTGCATATTTTTTACTTTGTTCGTACGCTTGAGAATACCCTATTTTATTTTACAATGTTGAAGGAAATTCCTTATTCGTATTATTATTTATTAAAATTCATTTGTTTTTGACATTATAATACATAATCAAGGAACTTTTTTTCTGAAATAAAGCACAGTGTTGTCAGTTAATAACAAACTGTTTTTTAGCCATAAACCGTACTTAAAACAAAATAGGATTTTCACAGTTATTTTCCCATGTTTTATTCAAGAAATGAAAGTCAAGAAAAAATTAAAATCAATTTTGAAACATTCGGGCTTTTAAGTGTTAAATAAAATACCTTTTGAAAACTTGGGAAGTTTAGTTAAAGGGTAAAATTAGGAATAGCTACAGAAGCCGCTTATTACTAGATTAAGGAGTGAGTTCGAAAAGGGTTCAAATAATTTACAGATTGTAATGAAATACTTTAAGCAAAAGATTTCGTCTGAAACTGTCCAAGTTTGGGTGGGAAGGGACTATTTTATAGTCTCATAAGGGTATACATGTTTGCCTATATAGTGGGCAAAGAATGTTTGACAGTTGATAATTTAATTTCGATAACAATAACTTCAAGTATCCAGATGCTTTTGAAGGCAGGGTTGTTGTGGCCTGATAGCAAAGTATGGGTTTCCGGGGCGGAGAGCTCCAAGTTCGAATCCCGATTCCATTGAAGATCAGTTGTACATTGGGCCTGTTATATGCTAAATCATACGTAGGGACCAAATCCCTTCCCGCCGGTGTGGCGAGGAAATTTAGAGAGGGGGTGCCGTCTTAGACGTCCTCCTCGTCATCTGACCACGGTTCAAAATGACAAGGTCCGTCCCAAAATAGTCCCCGTGTTGATACAAAATGGGACATAAATATAACTAAATTTTTTGAAGGTGAACCTAAATTTTACCAATTTTCTAGTCGTTAGGTGTGACATTACTCACGCACCATGACACATGTGACATGATAAGGAGAAATTTGTTCTAATACGTTTGCAGATATCCCTGTAGATAGTTCTACTCAGCTGTCCGATTGTGCAACTCCATGTACAACTACTGCTGACGAATGAAGACAAGCAGGGCCGGCCGGAGGGCGGTGCAAACGGTGCGGCCTCACTAGGCCCCGCGCAGCTGACTGATTTGGCAAATTAAAAACGAATTCTAATTTTTTATTTTAATTCGAATATACTTGCATTTGAATATAATCACGCGATATGTGCACATTTCACGACGACCAATCAAAGGCAAGGTTGGGGGCTTTGAATCTCACTACATAGCCAGAACAGAGTAAGAAAAGTAAAAACAATGTGCTCCATTATGCTTGCGTTGTAACGGACGATAGTACATCGTACGTTTGGTGGGGAAATAAATAAAATAATTCGCATTTAAAGGGGAGACAAATGCTTAATAATATATTACTGAAAATTACTAAATAATATATTTCATTGTTGTTTGTTGTAATCATACTACTAAAAAATTGATCTTAATTTTGTTCTATTATTTTTGGACAATTTCGGAATATGACTACAGACGGAGATGCCGGAAGGAAACGTATGTGTGGATCTGATAATTTTAAGAAAAACATGAAAAAGGAAGAAAATTGCTGAAAACAAGAGGAACTCCCCTGCAGAATTTTTAAAAACCGAAAATGTCCGACAAACTGACGAAATATATAATTAACAGTTATTGAAAAATCAAAGTGGCGAAACTCAAATGACACCGTATGACATCCGTGAAAACAATCCAAATGCAATAAAATATTTTGTTTCACGAAATCAGTTTCAAGGCCCCGAAAATCAACTTTGCACCAGGCCCCGCTTTTGTTCGGGCCGGCCCTGAAGACAAGTGTGTACGTAACCCAACGAGCGTTCGTGAGAGACCCCAGATATCATTTCCCGATGACTTGGAAAATTGAGGAAAGCATTCTGAGGCTCATCTCCCTAATCCCCAGTTTTATGAAGTTGTTTTAAGGTTTTATGCATTCGTAATGGACAGATTATGTCAATACGACTTAAATGTTTTTGACTACAAATATTGAAAAATCAAAAGGAAGGAGCACGAAAGTTTAAGCGACCCCATTAATATTCCGCCGGGGTCGCGACACACACAGTTTAAGAAGATTTGATCAAAGCTGTACCTTAACGACGAATCCAACTTTTACTTCATCAGAAGACTTGTGTCGTCTGGATGGAGTATCTGGAGTACGACGTACAATAATATTCGTACTTGTGAGAAGTTCTCAGACGCAGGGGCAAAATTAGCATCCACTCGTTTTACAGCCCATCCATGGGGTAAGGCATTGCACGGCCGAGGAATGTGAATCGGAGAATGAATGATAAGGAACATGAATTTTATCCTCTGGTTATCCAGCATTAGTTAAAAAAATGGCATGCAAGGATAATCCGAACATCTTTTTCTAATTTTTCTGAAAATCTTTTACTGAAAAATAAAAGAAAAATAACAATTACGAATCAGAAACAAAGCTAATCTTTATTCCTAACTCAAAAGAAGTATTTGGATTGGTCTTTAAGAATGAATACAGCATCGTAATTAGTAGAAACAAAATCAGCTATTTCTTTTTGCCCTCAACTTGTTTGCCTCTGTACCGTGCGAATCGCCGCTAGCCCTTTCCCTACTCCTTCACAGAGCACCTAAAGCTAATACTCTACTGCATTTGGTATATCGAGAGTATTTTACGGAATTTTCCCGGTAGTCGGAATTTCCCGGAAACCGAACCGAGGTCAACCCCAATTAGTTCGGATTGCCGAGGTTTCCCCATATTTAGTTTTTGCATTACATTTTTGATAAAAAAAATAAATATTCTACTTTTTTATGCACTAATTTAGCGCACTGTTTTTAAAAGCTGTTTTATTTTTATGTATTTATTTTTTCCCCTTTTAGGTCTTGAATATATTTCATAGTTTATATAAATAATGAAACATCATGGAATCTTAAGAATAGTTATTTCTTAACCCTTTGCGGACAGGTAACTGACTATTTAGAACACTCAGATGAGGTTGGCGTACTTTATACGCCATCCCATTTCTTCCAACTCTGTGCTTATTTACTTATACAAAACTTTAACCGCCATTTCCGGCTAGCTTACAGGAAGAGAAATCGACGGTTAAAATAAAGCTGGGCCATAGTTGAATTAAATTAAATTTATTGTCCACACATCTACCACATAGAATTTTATTCTGGATTAACTAAGATTACATTACATTATACAACTCGCTAAGCATGGTTAGATTTGTCCGTCGGGTCCCACTGAGAGGGAAACAGAAGCGACCGTCCACGCACGAACAGTCAAGCCACTCTGTCTATCGTCCTTCTGATTGCGAAAAGTCCTTGCAGCGCCATCCACCGGCAGGAGGGCGAGACAAAGTGTGATTGGTACAAAACTTTATTTTTCATAGTGTAATAAGATTGGGCGTTTGAATGGATGGATAATATACACATTTGTGTCCGAATTTTAGCCGCTATCCTCTTCGTTAATTGGATTTCCGCATCTCAGTCTCGAGATCGGTGAACTGTAGTGCACATCGTACGACGTACCTGTCCGCGAAGGGTTAAACTCACTACCCGATGGCTCCACTCATATAGAACCAAAATGTATCGATTAACTCGTAACTAAGTATTGAAAATGTTAAAATATTGTATTTTCATAGGGCATACGCAGCTGTATAAAATTTCAGAACTTCAGCACACTGAGCGAAAAACAGATTCTTGAACTCCGTCTTCACCAGCATGAAACAAGTCGAGTTCAATAAAAGAACATAATGGCGTGCGGACAGAAAGAAAAGTAATCAAGTGAACTTACTGGGCGCCATCTATCAATATTTTTCACACTAGGAAAGTTTTCCTAATGGTGTACATTTCCTCCTCTTAAACGGTTTTTGGCGACCTTACGAATTAAACAGTCAAATGGGAGATGTTTCCGATGCTTTAATTTTTTTAATTTAACCAAAAGGGTTCGTTCAAATTTTTAAAGTAAAACTTTTTGTCATACCTTTAGATCGTGCAATAACAATAATTTCTTACATCTCAAGAGGCGAAAACTTTTCAAAATAATTGAAATTAAGCCTATGGGGCCGTTCAAATATTACGTAAGCATGTTTTTGGTATTTTTTGACCCCCCCTCCCCCCTTGTCAGCAAAAATAAGCAAATCGCAAACCCTAATTACGTAAGCATACTGCAGCCCTCCCCACGTTCTTTTTTTTTACAAACATATAACAGTAATAATCTAATTTTAAAAAAAATTTAGGAGTTAATTCAAATAAAACTCTTAACTCGGCAAAATGGCAAAAAAATGTAAGTTTAATTTACTTACAATTTCAAATTTAAACACAAAATCAAGTTTAATTTTCTTTTCTTAGCAAATTTAACTTTTTTTTCAAGGTAATTTTAAAATTAAATTATTTGTGCAAGTTACAAGAGATTTTCGGAGTAAAGTGATTTTATTGTCTTACGTAAAGCATCACTCTCTTACTCCTCATACTCCCCCTCCCCCCTTGTCAGCAAAAATAAGCAAATCGCAAACCCCCTCCCCCCCTTGGGTGCTTACGTAATATTTGAACGGCCCCTATCTAAAAATTAAAGAAAGCTGTAAAAAATCCTGCGTCATTCCAATTCGCTCTGAACAACGTACCTTATGATTTAAATATTTTTTTATTTTATCTAATAATTGATCAGTTTATATATTATAAGGATCAAAGAATACTAAGAATGTGAAAAAATAAGCACCCTAATTATTCTTTTTGATCTGAAACTAGGCCTCGGTGGCCTAGTGGTAAGGTCCCAGCCGGGAGGCTCTAGGTTCGAAACCCGATTACCTTGAAGATCGGCCGTGCTTGTGGGCCTGTTGCACGTTAAATTATGCGCACGGAATCAAATGTCCTCTAGCTGGTGTGGTGAGGAATTTTGGAGAGGAAAGTTCCAGCTCAGGTGCCGTCATCTGACCGCAGCTCAAAATTAGGAAGTCTGTTCCAAAATAGTCTCGAATTGCTTTAAAACGGGACGTTAATTAAATTATCTAAACACTATATTATTAAATATAGCAGAGAGCTATGCTATAGAGTTCTATCCCCGGCTCGGAGGAATATGAAGTTTTGTCCCAATCTGCTACGAAATCGTACAAGTAAGTTCAATTAAAAATTAGATTAATCAAATTAATAATTAAGCTTTGATTAATTAAGATTCCTAATTGATCTACTTAATTGACATTCCAGATAACTCTAAATTGGATTATTATGACGTCAGGGGAAGAGGAATAAAAAAGGGGGTTGGACCCCTCTGTAGGAGTACGGCTTCGAAGGGGGGGGGGTCTATTTTTTCTGCCGAAGGGAGGGCCTTTAACAACCTTGAAAGGTCTGAAACAAGCTTTAAGAAAGCCTGAAACAAGCTTGTAATAAGCATTTCTGTAGGGAATCTTGCCTTGCCGAAAGGTTCAACCCTTGTCATGGAAACCTTTGCGACAACCCTTTACCCTTGCCAACGACAAGGTTTCCAATACCTTTTAGACAAGCTTTCTTTGCTATCTGGGTAATAGTATCAGAAGACTGTAGTACATACCGGAATGGAAATATAATGTGCGGATTTTAGGTTCCTGGCGTTAATGTTTCCAGACTTATCCTCTTCTTCACCGAATTTATGAGATATTGATATTGCGAAATGTTTGATACTCACTAAAACTTTTTTTTTAATTCTTTGGATTCAGGGCTTTCTAAGTTCGAAGTCTTCTGGTGAACGCCAAATGCGCACTAGGTACAAAGCAACAAATTACACCTTACTGTTCTCTAAGCTTTCTTCCTTTTTTGCACCTGAATTGAATACAAATGAAAAAAACGTGAATTCCTGCCTAAAACTTAATTCTTTCCTTTTAAATGAAGAATACATGGTAGTTATTTCACTTAACAATATTATCTTTTTCATTTATTAATTTTTTCCTTTGAAAGTTCTGTTCACAAGGTTGAAAGGTTTTAATTAATTATTTAATTAAATTTTAGTTCAATTAAATTAAAATTTTACTTAACTAAATCACAGAAGTAATTTTTTTTGTATCACATTCAACTTTCACATTGATTACACAGACTTTTCTGTTAACTTATTACCCTTATCATCTAATTAAACAAACTAAGTTTTGAATAATTGAATAACTCTTGTGTCTGGGTAAGGTTGTTTAGGTCGTACCCCCCCCCCCCAAGAAAAAGTCTATAAGTTGCAGGTTTTACTAAATAAAGGATGCAATTTTGAATTATTCACAATTTCTATGAATATTGCATCTACTTATTACACGAAAGTTAAAAATACACGTACTCTGTCGACTGAAATAAACAAATCGTCAAGTAATAACATCGATACGACTAAGGAAGCCGTTTCTTAAGTCGTACCATCTATGTCCTAAGTCTTACCTTGGAAGCATATGAAGCAAAAACACCTTGCATGACTATTCTTTGAGTAAATTATCCGGTCTTGAGTTAATCCTCGGTCAACCCTTTCACTTTTCCAAATTCATAATGTTTATTTAGTTCTAGAAGATGATGTCGCAGTTTCGGTTGAGGAATATTATACTTTCATAGAAGACCATATCACCATTGGGTAATTTTCATAACACCACGTCCATATCTTTTTGTCTCTAAATATCATCGGAACGTTTTGCCACGTTTATGGACCCTGCCTAAAAATTAGGAAAAGCACATTTACCATTACGTAGTAAAAAATCCCTTTTCGGCAAGCTTGAAGGCAAAGGTAGATTCCTTTACGTTATTATTACAAAACTAATGAGATATTACATATTGATCAAAACACACATAGCCAATGACTTTATTGTTCCTACACATTGCAATATTTACTCTGTGATTATGTTTTCATGACATTTAATTTTTTACTATATCAAGGTTTTATCATTCCATTTTTCATTCCAAAAGGTTATTCTAGATTTATTGGTCAGTAAATTGGTAAATTATTTTTTATCTGAACACATAATCATTCAACAGGTAGGAGTCATAAAGAAATAAATATCTCAGCAGTGCAAGTATCTCCTAGATAACATTAAGCTAACCTATCTGAAACAGTAACAAGAAATTGACTCTTGACACGAATGAAAAAAGACACTAGATTTAAAAATTAATTTATTTAATCTAGGTTACAATATAATTGTGCGCAAATTACTTTGTCATATAGTAAAATCATATGACATAAAACACTTAAATACTACTAAAATACTACTAAATGGGCTCTCTGGTTACAGAGATAATAGTCACTAAATTCTTAACATATAAGAGAATAAAAATTAATAAACATTGTGAGTGGAAAATTTAATACGTGTGTTTAAAGCAAAGGATATGAATGTAGCCAATTTGAACTGTAAATTTAAATCTCCATCGACGGTTAAAACCAAATACGCAGGCAGAAAATCCCAAAACAATTTTAAAGTTAAGGAGATATTTTTCAGTATCAAAAAGGATAAAGGGAACTCTTATTTAAATATCTATTATTTTTAGCTATTTTATATTAATTTTATTAAACAAATCATGGTCCCGCCATGTTTAGTTAAATATCAAATTAAAGTAATCTGTCAAATTAACTAATTGTCAAATTAACTGTTTGATTAATTAAAATTAACTATTTACTTAATTAAAGTTAAATAATCAATTGTTACAAAATCTTCACTAAAATCTTTTTAATGGCTCAAACTATTTGCCAGCAATCTTTATCTTATAATTATCTAATAATTATCTATGTATATATGTTCCACATCTTCTCCTAAACCACTGGACTGATTTCAATCAAACTTTGCAAACTTTTTATTTAAGAAAAGAAAAAGGTCACATTCAACTTTTCAAAGCCTAAAAATAGCTCAAAATTCCACTTAATTAAAAATTAAGCAAGGCTTTTTTCAGTGACATCTTTCATTTCCATAAATTTGTTTGCTTCTCTCATTTTAGTATTTTTTCAAAATTAGTTTTAGACTGAATTCATAACAATATTCTTTTTGAAAAACAACAATAATACGAAGAACTGTTTCCAGAAGAAAGAATGCTAAAAGAAAATTTTAACTGTAAAAGATTAACAATTTATATCGGGACCAACTATTGATTTATTTTCATGCTTTAAATTAATGAATACTTAACTAGTTAATTTATTTGTTTCAAAATATTATTTAAAACCTTTCTTTTACTTTAGTAATTGTTAACACAATTTGAAGTACCTATATAACAAATAATAAGGCATGGAGAAAACGGCTGTTTTTAAAAGTCGTCTGTTTCAATTGATATTCTCATTTTAATTAAAAACGTTTCAGATCAGAAAAGGAATTTGTGTATTATAATATTTATACAATAGTAATTTTTACATTAAAAATATTAATCAAGAAAACATTTTAATCCGGAGCAAAGCCAGGTATATGAACTTGTTTACCGTATAAACATTGGAAGTGAATGAGGCTGATGAGAACTCATGAGTTCTAATTCTTGCTGTAAAAAAACTTTCAATATAAAAGTTGTTCGTTATGATTATGTGATAATTCCCCTAATTGAAAGTTTCTTTCTATCTTTAATCGTAACCGAGTAATGGGGAAATGATAATTTGGGGGGGGGGGATTAAATATCGCTTTTCAGCTGATAACTTCTAAGCAATTCTAGAAGACAAAAAACTTTTAGTATAAATGTTGTTTGTTCTGATAAGGTGCTAATTCGCCTAATTGAATTTTTTTTCCTTTCTTTAGTCGTAGAATTGAATTTTTTTCCCTATCTTTAGACATTTTAGCTCATAGCTTCTAAAAAATTGTAGCTATCAAAAAAGTTTCAATACAAAAGTTGTTTATTATAAATTGGCAATCATTCGCCTATTTTGAGTTTCCATTCTATCTTCAATCGTAAAGGAATTATGGGAAAATGAAATTTTCAGTCCTCACCATTTCCACCCCCTTTTAGCTGGTTAGCCATCTACAAACTCGGTCGATATTTTAACCGACCTTACAACATATCCCTCGCCGGTTAAAATCTAATCAAAATTACCCTAGTTATCGTGTTCACAAGATAACATCGGCAAAAGCCGATCTACTAATAATAAGGAAAAGAACATTTCGCCCTCTATTCTCATAAGGATTAAAGCTACAAGAATGAAAGTGGGTGTAAGAGACTGCAAATGACGAGAGCTTTCCGACAAGGGGTAACATGCATAGGTTAAAACGTACTTTAAGTTAGGGACAGAGGAGGGGAAGGGTGGGAAAATCACTTTTCAGTTCATAACTTCTAAGCAATTGTAGCTATCGAAAAAATCGTTTGAATGCAAAAATTGTTTGTTATGATAAGGCAATAATTCGCCTAATTTGAATTTTCTTTCTATTTTCAATTGTAAAGGAATTATGGGAAAATGAAAATTTCCACCCCCACCATTTCCACCCCCTTTGAGCTGGATAGTCCATCTACGAACTCGACCGAGATTTTCACTATCCTTACAACATATCCCATGCAGGTTAAATTTACATCAAAATTACTCCAGTTATCGTGTTCACAAGATAACATGGGAAAAAGCGTATATATATATATATATATATATATATATATATATATACCTATAACATCAGAGTAAAAAAATATTAAAATAAAATGGAGAGACTGTAGTAAATCGGTAAAAGCGTATAGATGCTCATCAGGGTAAGTAAAATCTATACGAACCGTTAAAATTAGTGAAATCATAATATATATATAAACTTTTTAACGGGCGGTGGTTTTGGGTTCTAGGGGTCATGATCGGTGAAGATCTCAGAAATTTTCCGAAAGTCGTGTCATGAGAACCATTGCAATAGGTAGA